>PVIY010021248.1:0-42715 GCA_004026745.1 Myrmecophaga tridactyla
AGGCTAGCATTCAGAATCTGATGGATTTTGGTTAGGGATTTGGTTTCCTGGTTTATTTTCCCTCAAAAATAAAAGTTGCTTAGTTGTATTCCTCAGTTAAAAGTTTTACTATGTTTTCTCTAGCGTTCTAGTATTTCTCTTTCTATTTTCAACACATTTCTCTCTATATTATTTCTGAATATAGTTCTATATATTTCTACCCCTCTTGCATTTGTGTACTCATCCACGGTCTCTTTCTCAATCTGTCACCCTCTTATTTTTCATGGAATAAAATTCAGTCCTGCTAAATTCCCAAAACCCCTCCAATCTCATGCAGTGATCAGGAGAAGTAACTGGGTCATAAGCCTCTAAGTGCCTAAGTTAACCTCAGATGTGAAATTTGGAAAGGAAAAATAATTCTAGCTACAGTGAGCACTTCCCAATCACTTTGCACATCATTTTTCTCTCCTTTTCAGACATTCACTCATAAAAACAAATGGCTTGGGGCGGGCCACAGTGGCTCAGCAGGTAAGAATGCTTGCCTGCCATGCCCGAGGACCTGGGTTTGATTCCCGGTGCCTGCCCATGTTAAAAAAACAAAAAAACAAACAAAAAAAATGGCTTGCTTTAAAAATTCTTTGTCTTCATGTTGCAGGAATTTGGGGGGAAGTTTAAAAAAGTGAGAAAGGCACAGCTAAACTCCAATTCTTTTGCCATGCTTGCTGTGCAAATGTAGGCGATCCCTGGTTCTCTAGTAAAGGGGGACGTGCAATTTATCAAGGCGGTTAAGGTTTTCTTAGTAGCTGTTGAGGGAGAAATGCAGGACATAAGTCTTAGGTATAAAAGTCACCAGGTGAATTAATAGAACCTTATCTATATGACTGCAGCAAAGCAGCTTGTACTACTATATGATTGCCAAGGGAACATATGCTTGATTTCTGCTGGATTTAAAGAAAGGTAACTCAAATGAATTACTATCTATGGAAAGTAACTAAATATTTTATGTAAGCAATTTGGTCTCATTTAACAAAACCCCTGACAAGGCAAAATTGTGAAGCTGGCTAGTTATATACCCCTCACTTCTCCTCTGTGAGTCCTTCTTCCTGAATTTCAATGCAGAACCTCTTTTTCTGTTCGAAGGGTTCTCAGGGTCCCTTTACACAGAAAAGTAAATGATTTATTGATTATTTCAACAAATTGTTTACACATATTCTGGACTACATGATCTGATAAGTTAATTCACCCAGAAATGAGAGTCAGTAACAAGTGTATCTCTCTGAGGGCTATTTGCATCCTCAAAATGGTATTGAAAAGAGAAGGAAAAAAAAAAGAAAAAAGGAAGGAAGGAAAGAAAATAGGAAGGAAAAACTGTTAGTTATATCCATAAGGCTGGTCATGGAACATTATTTGTAATAGCAAAAGATCGGAAACAACCCAAATATCCATCAGTGCAGGTGAAACAGTTGAAAAACTAGAAAACTTCCACACAGTGGAATATTAGAAAGCTATATAAATGAATGAGGAATGCTCTAATATACAGGTTTGAAGTAATTTACAGGTTATTTTACTAAGTGAAAAATTAAGGAGAATAAAACTGAGAATAGTATATTACCTAATAATCTAAATAGGAGGGCTAAGAAAAACATATATATGCGTGGGTGTGTATGTATGTGTGCCTGTATATATATAAAATAAGCCAAAACTTAAGGGAAATGAAAAAAAAAAAAAAAAAGAAAGGGGAGGATAGAGAGAGAAGTTAGATTTCTCTGAATGTACTTTGTTTTATAACTGCAATTTTTAAAATTTTTAAACATAATGACATACAAACACAAACATTCTTAACCTATGAGCATTTCATTCTTGGTATATAATCAATGACTCACAATATTATCATCAGATAGTTGCATATTCATCACCATGATTATTTCTTAGAACATTTGCATCCCTTGAGAAAAAGAAATAAAAAGAAAAAAGAAAAAAACTCATGCATACCATACCCCTTACCCCTCCCTCTCATTGACTGCATTTACATCTGCCCAATATATTTTAGCCTTTGCATAACTGCAAGTTTGAACCAGTTTTTAAATTTATAAATTTTGTGTTTTTAAATTTATAAAACAAAATTAAATTTATCAAGCAATTCCTTAACAAAATAAGAAAAATGAGAATGAAATGAGCACACGAACATAACCCTGTATCAAATTGGTGTCACGACCACACAGAGAGGAATTATTTCAAGTGGCTTTAAATGCAGTAATTTGTCTATACATCCCTAGAGAAAAATATCCTAAGGACAAAAATAAAAGTTAAAATTGGTTAGTGATAATATTGGTGGTGAAAAACTGAAACTATTAAGGACATATTATAGGATAAAGCAATTACCTAATTTTAACAATTAAGAACTAATCCCCCATCACGGTGGTTCCTTGGTGCGAGCTCGACATGCAAGGCTCTAGGGCATGACAGATGCCGAGGGCTGGCCAGCTTCGGGAGCTCCTGCCGCCGTGTAGCTGCTTCTCAAAGCTCCTGCTGCCCCTGTGCCAGGAGGAACGCTCTTCCAGATCATGAGAGCCACGCTCGGAGAGGTGAAATGTCACCTTCAAATTCTCTTACTTTGGAATCCAAGATGGAAGAGCAGGGAGTTCCAGAACTCAGTTTCTCTTCCAGGGCAGCTAGTAAACAGCAAGAACTGGCTGAAACAACTGTTAAGAGACTCCGGAGACCAGAAGAGCATCATCCAGGAAAGAGCAGAAGGAGAAGTCTGATAAACAATTGTGAGTAGATCTCTCCACCCCGCAGAAGCTGGCGCCCATCCTGCACTCCTGGGACAGGCAGCCTCTTCCCCAAGACCAGGGTGGGGTGGGGCATGGCTGAACACTGAGGGCGGGTGGCTTTTGTTTAGCGAACTCACCTGGGTCCCAGCTCCGTGCTAGGGTTTTAACCTATCTGGGACAAAAGTGGCTGGCAACCTCTGTTTCAACTCTGCGGGCTGGCGGGAAATCGTATGCAAAAGAATGAAAGAGGGAGCGGTGTGATGGTGGTGCGGTGGCAGAATTCTCACCTAACTGGGGTTCAAATACGGATGCCTGACTAGGCCAAAAAATAAAAAAAAGAATGGAAGAGGACCCCATATTTCACACCTAATACAAAAATTAACTCAAAGTGGATCAGAGACCTAAATATAAGAGCCAGGACCATTAAACTTTTAGAAGAAAATGTAGGAAAGCATCTTCAAGATCTTGTGATAGGCAATAGTTTCTTAGACTTTATACCCAAAGAACAAGCAACAAAAGAAAAAACTAGATAAATGAAACCTCCTCAAAATTAAGTACTTTTGTGCTTCAAAAGTCTCAAGAAAGTGAAAAGGCAGCTTACTCAATGGGAGAAAATATTTTGAAACCACATATCTGATAAAAGTTTAATATCCAGAATAGATAAATAAATCCTACAAGTCAGCAATAAAAAACCAACCAACCCAATTAAAAAATGGACAAAAGACTTGAGTAGACATTTTTCCAAAGAAGAAATACAAATGGCTAAAAAGCACGTGAAAAGATATTTGACATCACTAGCTATTAGGGAACTGCAAACAAACCACAATATCATTTCACACCTACTAGATTGGCCATTATTAAAAACAAACAAACAGAAAACCACAATTGTTGGAGAGGATGTGGAGAAATAGGAACACTCCACTGGTGGGAAGGTGAAATGGTGCAGCCACTGTAGAAGGCTGGTTGGCAGTTCCTCAGGAAATTAAGTATAGAATTGTCATGTGACCTGGCAATCTCACTACTTAGGAATGTACTTAGAACTGAAAGCAGGGACATGAACAGACATTTGCACACCAATGTTCATGGTGGCATTATTCACAATTGCCAAAAATTGGCAACAACCCAAGTGCCCATCAACCAGTGGATGAATGAATAAAATGTGATATAGACATATGATAGAATATTATGCAGCTGTAAGAAGAAATGAAGTCCTGAAGCATGTGACAACATGGATGAAACTTGAGGACATGGTGTTGAGTGAAATAAGCCAGACACAAAAGGACAAATATTGTATAATCTCAGTAAAATGAACTAATTATTATAAGCAAACTCAGAGCTAAAATCTAGAATCTAGGCTGCTAGGAGATAAATTGAGGGTAGAGAATGAGGAGCTGATGCTTAATCTGTACAGAATTTTTAATTAGGTTAATTGTAAATATTTGGAAATGGATAGAGGTGAGGGTAATACATTTTTGAGATGCAATGAACAGCACTGAACTATGAGTGTGATTGTGGTTGAAAATGGGAGTTGAGGGTCATGTGTGTCACTAGAGGATAAAATATAGGATTGTATCACGTAGTGTAACCTGTCGTGGATGATGACTGTGGTTAATTGTGCAAATATGAAAATGTTCTTTTATGAACTAGAACAGATGTACATCACTATTACAAGGTGTTAATGATAGTGTAGTATATGGGGAAAAATATTACCTAATGCAAACTATGGGTTAGAGTTCACAGTAATATTTTAATACTCTTTCATCAATTGTTACAAAGGTACCACACCAATACCAAGGGGCAATAATAGGAGGGGTATAAGAAGTATGGGGTTTTTCCTTTTTAGAGTAATGAAAATGTTTTAAAATTGATTGTGCTGATGAAAGCACAACTCTGTGATTATGCTGCAAGCCATTGATTGTACACTTTGAATGGATTGTGTGGTATGTGAATATCTCAATAAAACTGTTTTTTTTTAAAGAACTAATCTTCTCTGCATAAGAGAAAGGTATACAAATATAAAATTATAGGGATTAAGTAAAAATCCTGTAATCCTAAATTTTAATTGTCATCCTTGGCATGAACTCATGAAATATTTTTGTTTGAGAAAAACATTCCATCCTAGACCTAGAAATACTGCTCAGCTCATTATCGACAAGCACCGATAGTGATCAGATCGTTGTCTCTAACCTCCCTTCTCATGTAAGAGAACCAACACACCCTAGACAATTGCTGATTGCTGTCTGGGGCAGGAAATAGGGAAGATGAGCAAATAAGTGAGCAATCAAAAGTTATATCAAATGTTGTATCCAAATAAGCTGTGAAGCAACTTGAAGAGGCTTCCTCTAATAACTGATAGGACAAGCTGTGTAACTGTAAGAATAATGATTGCAGTGGATTGAAATAGATCAAATCTAGATAAATCAATGAGATCATAAAATACTAATAAAAGCACCTTTTGAAGGGTTATGGTAAAAAAAAGTATGAAAATTGGTAAATAGAGGCAAAGGGTCAAGTGCATTTTGCTACCAAATCCTCTACAAGGGGACCTTTCTCTCTAGAGAAAGAAAATAAAGAGATAGCTTAGAATTAGAATATGATTTTGCAACTCCAAATGAAGTAATGGCTCTAGACAATCCATATCAATGTCTGCTAATGTTAAAAATGGGAGATGACCGGCCATTGTGTGCCTCTTAATGGAAGTACATATGACCACCAAGAAAGTATTTTTGCCAAAAAAAAAAAAAAGGAACCTACATTTGATCAGGCCTCCACAGTTTACCGGATATCCAGGGGACAGAGGACTACATTAAATGACATCATGTGGATTCCATCAGCATATCCAGAATTTGAACAACTTGGCAGCATGTAAACCTGCCTTTTAAAATAAATATACTGCAAAGAAAAATAAAGAGGGGAAGGGGAAATATACAGATTAAAAATGACTTGAGGCATAGCCATTTGTAATGTATGGCCCTTGTTTAAATCCTGATTTCTTAAAAAAAAAAAACAAACTGTAAAGAAAATAATTTGAGATCATTGCTGAAATTTGAATACAAATAAGCTCTTTGATGATACTGAGGGGTCATTGTTTTTGGTGGGTCAATGGTGTGATGAGTTCAAAAAAAAAGCAGTGCTTTTAGACACTCAAACAGAAGCACTTACTGATGAAATCGTTTTATGATATCTGGGATTTGTCTCCGAAGAGTCCAGCAGAGTCATGGGTGGGTGGACGGGGAGTTGGGAAAAGGGGAGGAAAAGAGATGATTAGTAAGCGTTGAAGCTGGATGAAGGGCATGTGAGGTTTATTATACCCTTCTCTCTGCTTTGGTATATGATTGAAATTTCTCATAATAAAACAGTTAAAAATAGTGTAACAGAGAGAGGAAAAGCAATTTAACCCAGAGAATAGATCTTGGTAATTTCAGGCCCCGAGGTATTAGGGAATAACGTTTTCCTGGGGCCTCTCACAGTGTCCAAAAGTTCGCCTTTGCTAGGCTTCCCTGCTTACGAACTGCCTTCCACTGATCTGTTTTGCTGTGTAGTTCAGTATTATACTTCTGCTTCTCTTGAAATTGGTGCCTGTAACTGCCTGCACAGCCCTGGGTTAACCCCACATGCACTATTAATAAAGTTTGCTAAACTGCCACAGAGTCTAAGGGTCACTGATCCCTCTGGACTCTGCTCGGTCTATTGATTCCTGCCTGCTGCATGGTGGTCTTTTGACCTCCCCAAATGCCCCCTTGCCTGTATTTCCTGCCCCTCAAGGAGCACAGTCTCTACTCCATGGTTTCCCTTGCTGCAGGGAATGCCGTGTGATGCCTAATACAATCTACTGAGCGACAATCCGGTTCCAGGCCTGCTCATCCCACAGAGGAATTAGGTCTTATCTGCTTTCAGCACCGCTCTCCCCATGGTACTTAGCCAGAGTCGTTGAAGATTTTCAGAGCAATTGGTTTGCAAGCTGTGGCTGCTAACCCTGGCTCCAGCGTCTGAGGTGACCTTTCTCCAGGCTGGATTATTTATGTGTATCCTGCAGCCTCACTAGGGAAGTGTGTTTTGGCCCCCAAACAAAGATTGCTGCCTCCTATGTGACCTCAGAATATTTCCCTGCACATGGCTCTCCATTGGGATACTTTGCTGAAGTTTTCTGACTTTTTATTTTTAGTGGCTTGAGATTGTTTCATTCCTGAGACACTGAGGACATCTCTTTGCGGATCTATTGTACCTGGTACAAAGAGGTTAAAAAAAAGACGTGCTACAGACAGTGGGTGTAATTGTCAAAGAGGAGCTCCAGAAATGTCTGGAGCGGTGAACAGCAGTGCTGCCCAGGGTGAAGAGGAAAACATTGCAGGACTTGGGAAGTAGGATGATCTGGTGGTAGAAAGCACGGCCATTGCCAGGCTGGTCAGGGTTTTTAGATCACTGCTCTACCACACCCGGGTGAGTTAAAAAAAAATCAACTCAGCCCTTGAGCCTCAGTTTCCTCAGCTCTCCTATAGTGTTTACCCTGAGGTGCGGGGAAGATGCGGGGAAGCGTTCTGTGAAGAATGAAAGAGAGACAATGTGCGTATTTGGCACAGAGCAAATGTTCATTAAATGGTGATTATTTTTATATTATTTAAAAAATTAATCACAATATATAGCCATGATTCTTATGGTGACAGCTTTCAGAACTCGTCGCGCTTTGTATGTACCATGATAGCATTTAACACCTTGTACTGTAATTATTTTATTACATAGTTTCCCAGCCTAGCCTCCATGGCAGGAACTCTCACTTATTTGTCTTCCTAATCCTGGCACACAACATATCAGCAATATATATTGAACAAGTCATCAAAAAATTGATGAGTCCCAGACACCGGATTCATTACTACTTCTTTTTTGGGAAGTGCCCACTGGAGGTACTTGATGTCGGTGGGGCGCTGATGCTGCCTTCTTATGCTGGGAAGAGAGGCTTGGCCTGGAAGGTCGCTGCCTGGTGCTCACGGGAAATGAGCTGCTACTTCACAGGTGCACAGAGAGGAAAGCTATTGCTCTATGACCACAAGGACGCTCATTTTGTGGCTTTTCTCCTAGCATGCAGGCTTCCTATCAGCTAGGATTCTCCTGGACTTTTCTGTTTCTATCTTCTGGGCTGTCATAAATGGAACACACCATGTTAGAGGCATGTGTGTTAAGTGGAGTGTAGGTCAGTGGAGAGTCTTATGTCAGGCTCAGCTAACTGAAAGAGGTGATAGATAAAGACACCTCAATTAGTCTTTTTCTACAAAAGCATAGCTCTTCGTTAAAACAGTGCTATAACCATCAGCTCATTCTTCGTTAACTGCAGTTTCATGGTTATTCATATACAGTGAAGGCTTCCTTTGAAGCCAGATTTAAAGAAATTAATCTATTCTCTCTTCTTGATTCTATTTTCTTAATGCTTGCTCAATTTATTTTCCCAGGGATTTATTTCCTAGGCCATAACTCTCTTCTCCTGAGAAACCCTTTGGTTATCCTGGTTCCCTGATTTGAACTTGGTTACTGTGGATGTAGCAGGACCTGTTCTGTGCTTTGAAGTGGATCTGGGATTGGGTCAAAGAGTTCCATCTACTTACTATAAAAACAGCAACAACACAGCAAATTACAACCATAGCACACTTCTTTTTGTTCTGGGTACATGAGAAAAGCATAAAAAAAAAAACTATTGCCTCAAACCATTCCTCTTCCATCTTTCATTACCTTAAATTATCTTTCTGGGGGAAATTCAACTTCCTACAATAGTTTCTTCCTCTGTGCATCCACATGTTTAAAAAGAAAGCACATACACAAACAGAAATGACAACAACCACACAACAACACACAGTTTGAATCTTCACTGGCATTTTTTTTTTTTTTAACTTTACCATCCAAATTACTCTTAAAAGATGAGAAGCATTCCTAAGGGGTGCAGAGACTTTGTTACAGGACATTTCCAAATCAGCAATTTGTGGGATTTCTTGAAATTTAGAAATCACCTTCAATAGTTTTTAAGTTCTCCTTTTCTATAGAGATTTACCTTACTAGTTTAAGTCACTCACTTCTATGTCTTCTAAAGAAACACTCCTGGTGTATATGGAATATACAATTTAAAAATAAGCACAAGAGAGGGCGGTGCAATGTGGCTCAGTGGCAGGGTTCTTGCCTGCCATGCTGGAGACCTGGGTTCAATTCTCGGTGACTGCCCATGCAAAAACAAACAAAAACACAAGAGTAAAGATCCCAAAAAGAGAAATATTCTATACATCTTGCTAACTCCATCACATTAGCATTGATTCTAGTAATTTCCTGGGAGGACCAGGGAATTGAAGCACAAATGAAACCTGTGGTGAATTAAGTGATGTTCCCCACAAAAACATGTTCAAGTCCCAACTCTTGTTGTGGGGGTGTTGGACTCATTTGTGAATTGCATCTTTGAAGATCCTATTTAGATAGGCCAAACTGGATCAGGGTGGGTCTGAATTCATCTGACTGGAGTCCTTAGAAGCAGAGGAAATGTAGATGTAGTGAGTAGGAACCAGAGGAGGAGATAGAAGGAGGCAGTTGGCCAGGTGATGGAGTCAGAGATTGAATTGCCATTAGATTGCTGCCAACTTTGAAGAAAACATGACCTGCCATTCATCTTGATATGAGACATCAATTCCCATCGTGTGAACTAACCCACAGGGTGGTATTTGTTGTAGCAGCTCGGGCAAACTAAGACAATCACTAACCATCTAAACTCGTGATTTAGTTACAACCTTATTGACAAGCCCAGGTGACTATTTCAGTGCATTGGATGAGAAAGTCCAGGGCAACATCTCGATTAAACATACTCAACTAAAGTCAGAGCTCTGCATATAAACACTGTGGTGTGTCCTTGCTGATTTTCTATGTGAGCGCAGCTGAAAATGAATTGCTTGTATTTTGTCTGTCACAATGGATGGAATTCCCTTAGTGTAGGGAATACCAGAAGTAGGGTTGGCTTGCTTCTGCAAATTTGCAAAGTAGATAAAGTTTATTTTTTTTGCTACCATCTTACCTTCTCTCTCCTTGTGCCCTGATTTCCTGTAGTCATTCCTCAGGCTCTATCCTGTGTCCAATTCCCAAAGGCCTCCTTGCTGTCAGTTAATAGCTTTCAGTGCTGTTATTCTCAGAGTTTTTGCATTTTAATAGGGCCCCCAGGGACCAAAATGCCTCCAGAACCAAAAGAGTGAATATCTAATGGTGGAATTTTAGGTTCTTGTGACAGACATTGTGGGAAATTTTATGGTGAGGGGTCTCTCAGAAGACAAACCCACTGACAGCCTTCAGCTCAACTTACTGGATATTGTTGGCCCTGCAAAAGAGTTAAGGGAATGCAAATTAATCAGCAGTATAATACTGAACTTTATGAAAAAGAAAATCTTAAACTCTGCTTGTTATAACTTAATGTTTTAATCAGTTTTGCAATAAATGAAGTCATGATAATATTCGGTGCTATTTCATAGCTGGGAAATTTGTGCGCTATCTTAGGGAAATTTCTCTCAAGTGACAGGCATTGGGGATTGCCTCCAAACTGTTGGGATGGAAATGCCTGGTAATCAGTGTTCGAGAGCTTACCCTCTCACTGAAGGTAGCAATCTCTTGACCCAGTGCAGAATCACTGCATTAACTCAAGAACAGGCCTGAAGTGATAATACGCCTCACACTGAAGTTTTCTTTCCGTACGTATTTTGTACATGGGCAAAAAAGAAAAGAAACCAGAATATTCTCACAATTGTTCAGCACAAGAGGATGTCAGATTCCTGCACTTTGTCTGGACCTCTCTATTGCTCTTTTCTCCCCTCCCCCTGCTAAGTAAACAGTGGAGCTTCATCCATTATTCAGCTATCAGAGATTGTCAGGATTTTCTGGCTGGATGTTCTTACATTTTTTTTTTAAATGTGGAGAAATGTATTTGCAAAACTGCTGGAAAGGGAAATGAAGAAAGATATCAACCCCTACAATATAATTAATCCTTGTGAGTATCTCCCCCAGAGGGCTAACTTGAGTTTTTCTTTAGTTATGGGAATTTAGTTTTATTTCTGTTTTGGGTTGTCATTATTCACAGTTAACTACCTGTGGCAAGTGCTGTGGAGGAGAGAGACTGTTGTAAACAGGTTTGGGGCACAGAGGAAAGGAAGGGCTTTGAAACTGTGCCCCGTGAGAAAATTCATACAACAGCTGTGCATGATTTTACCTTAAAGCTAGTAAACACTGCTGCAGCCCTCCCCACAAACCAATATTACAAATTCAACTTTTATAGCTTTTGTGAGGCCTTCTGCAATGTTTTCCATGTTGGATGCTGCAGTTTAAGTTGATTCAACTTTTATAGCTTTTGTGAGGCCTTCTGCAATGTTTTCCATGTTGGATGCTGCAGTTTAAGTCTTCTTTTGGATAGATTTTTTTCAAGGTCAAAAGTAGCAAGTTGAAGAATATCGAAAGGCATGTAAAATCTTGTGCATGTAAATATGTAGTTCATTACTTTTTGTCATTTTAATCAAGGATGCTGCTCGCCACACTTGGAAATTCAGAATAAATGTGACAGGGAGGAGATTGAAACCCAAGAGAAGCGAGAAAGTGATTTCAGGACTGCACCTAAACATTTAACGTGGACATCTAACGTAGATTAACATTTAATCTCCACTTCTGGATGTGGTCTCTAAAAAAATCACAGGAACTGAGACCTTGGCCTGTCGTTTGATTTCCATTCTGTTGTCCAGTGGAAGGAATGAGGGAGGATCTGGACTGGAGGTGGAAACCCTGGTTTAAGTTCAGCTCTTCCAATCTACTGTTGACCCCTACAAGCAGGAAATTCACTGCACACTCACTCACACACATTTTGTGAAAGATTTTTTTTTTCTGGATTGGAAAACACTATTATAGTATAAGGTATTAGAATATTGGAAAAGTTAATCAGATGAATTCAACCACAACCTGCAGCATGATGCTAGATAGGTTATTTATTTACTTGTTTTTGTATGCTGTGTGGTGGGGGTCACATTTCATTCTTTTTCCATGTGACTGTCCTGTTATTAACAGCACCATTTGTTGAACTTTTTTTGTTTTTGAGGGAGAAGTGCCCAGGTTGGGAATTGAACCTGGGTCTCCTGCATGGCGGGTGAGGATTCTACCACTGAACTATCATTGCACCCCTAGATAGGTTATTAATTACAGTAGAGACACTCAGAAAGGAAATGGGTGGTCTTTTTGAGTTTACATTGCTTCACAAAGAAAAGGAAGCAAACATTTCATTTTTTCTTGGTAAGATGATTAAACTATTAAGAGTAGTGGATTGCTGTAAAGCTGATGCAATCATGATTCTAAAATAACATTTGAAAATTTCTCTCATGATAGAATTAATATGCACAGGTAGAAATAATGATGAGAATGGTAGCTGATACTCAGAAAGCACTTATTATAGGTAGGAAGAAATGTTAAATGGAATAATCTAGTTGGAAAGATTCATAGCTTGTAAACAACTATATGTAAAAAGTCATCAATATTATCCCAAAGGGAAGGTAGTCTCAGGAGAAAATCACAGAATCCATGTGTTCATTATATTTATCAATGAATTGCATGAAGACAAAGAAGACTGTTGTATAAATTCAGGTGGAATAACCAATAAGATTGATTAAAGGATCAAGATTTAACATAGAATCCAATGAAAAATCTCTGAGCACTCATAATTCAGATATAGTGGGTGCATATATAAAGGCAAACACATTGGGATTCTCATCATTTAACTAGGAGCTAGAAGAAAATCAATTAAAATAAGATACAGTAAATAAATAGGGTAACAGAGTACATAGCCAGAGTTGAATAAAAGCTCAAACACTAGTTTGCATAATCTTGAGCAAGGTTACACTTAATCTGTAAGAATCTTGGTGTTCTTATCTACATAATGGGATAATAATGATCTCTATCTCACAGTGCTTTTGTAAGTTTTAATAGGATAGCACATGTAAAATGCTAAGCATAGTAACACCCAGTATATTTTAGCCATTATTATTATTCCTATTATCATAGTTACTTCTGCTATGGTTATTATTATTATTATTATTCCTATCATCATAGTTATCTCTAACACATTTAAGTACCTGCTAATTTCATGGATTTAATATGTATTTTAACATTTAGTTTAAATAATTGATTGTGCACATAAGGATTCGGGAAATTTGGTTTAACAGAAGCTCATGTGAAATGGAGTTGGAGGTTTTGGTTAATAATAAAGCTTCATTTCTAATCAGTACTATGACATAGCTACCAATAAAGGTAACGGCTGAATTAAAAAAAGCATATTGCTCAGGTCAAAGAATTTAAAGTCCCTTGCAACTCTAAAAGTGTCAGATCCTATGTGAAGAACTATGATCAGTTATGAGTATATAATTCTGAGGTGGATGGGTTGGAGACAACTCTAGGGTGTAGACAAAGGCAATCAAGGATATAGGTCAAGGGCATAGAGGGAAGGGAAGGTTTTGGGAAGAAAGGATAGCTGCTTTCAATGGGTTGGTGGTGTGTAAGCTATAACTCTAGGTGAAGACCAAGGAACCACAGAGACAGATTTGGGAGAAGCAGAATTTGAGAGAAAAATCTTTCTATGGAACAGAAATATTTAAAAGTGGAATGAACGGCTTTGTTAAAAATAGAACTCCTGAACTCACGTATTCTGAGATGGGATAACCAGATTACATTTATTTTCAATGGAATTCTTACAGTGACAGGAAAGTTAGACTGAGGTTCAATTCCTAGATTCTAGTCTATAGTTAATGATATGCCTTGTGTATGAAGGAAATTACATGGCAAGTGTTTCTTTTTCTAAAATGTAACTTTATTGAGGTATATTCACATATCATATAATCATCCGAAGTGTACAATCAATGGCTTACAGTATCATCATATCATTGTACATTCATCACTATAATCATTTTTGGAAAATTTTCATTACTACAAAATAAAAATAAAAATAAAAATAAAAATAAAAATAAAAATAAAAAAGAACACCCCAAACATCCCATATCCCTTATCACCCCCTATTATTTATTTACTGTCCCTTATTTTTTTACTTATCTCTCCACATACTGGATAAAAGGAGTGTCAGCCACAATCACACAGTGCCGCTGTAAAAGCTATATAGTTATACAATCATCTTCAAGAATCAAGGCTACTGGATTGCAGTACAACAGTTTCAGGTATTTCCTTCCAGTTACTCTAAGACATTGAAAACTAAAAAGGGATATCTATATAATAATGTATAAGAATAACCTCCAGAATGACTTCTCAACTGTATTTGAAATCTCTCAGCCACTGAAACATCATTTTGTTTCATTTCTCTTTCCCGTTTTGGTCTAAGAAGACTTTCTCAGTCTCACAATGCCAGGTTCAGGCTCATTCCTGGGAGTCACGTCCACATTGCCAGGGAGATTTACACTCCTGGGAGTCATGTCCCACATAGTGGGGAGGGCACTGAGTTCACCTGCCAAGTTGGCTGAGAGAGAGAGGCCACATCTGAGCAACAAAGGAGGTTCTCTGGGGGTGAATCTTAGGCATAATTACAAGTAGGCTTAGCTTCTCCTTTGCAGGAATAAGTTTCATAAGGGCAAGCCCAAAGATTGAGGGCTTGGCTTATTAAATTGGTAGTCCCCAATGCTTGCAAGAATATCAGGAATTCCCCAGGTGCGGAAGTTTGATTTTTCTACATTTTTTTCCTCCAAATGTGGGAATACTTTTTTTATTCTCTGCCCAAATTACTCTGGGATGTATCAGGGCATCACACTGACCTGTACAAACCAAGAAGATCTCACTCCCTATTCATGTTTCCATGTAATTATGGTGTTTGAATAGGCTGACCATACAAATTAAATTAGATAGTGTGCTACAGAAAATATAAATTTTGAACCAAATAAACATCCTTTCCTTTGGTCTCATATAGAAGTTGAAGTTTTAAAACACAGTCAATATCATCCTTTACCTTTTAGTCTGATTTACATTAGTCCTAACCAGATCTGCTTCGTTTATATCTCTAATTGAATTCTGATCTTTTTTTCAGCTTTTTTTTTTAACAGTTGTTGTATGAGGTAATGCTGACTTTCATAGCTTCAGAAGGCAAGCTCTGAGTCTCAGGTGTCATAAATATAATCAAGTTACAAGAAAAACCAGGTTATACACAAACAGCTCAGCATCTCAGAATTTAGAAATAACCATTTCATCTTAGAAATAGATGTGATTTCTAGAGCTTACAATCTAGGAATCTTGATACTAAGCCTTCCTGTGACAACCTGTGCTCTTGAATTCAATTCTCAGAGTTTGCACTTTATAGTTGGTCCATATTAATGAGGAAGGATAATATTTGTCTTTTCCTTTCTGGATTATTTCACTCAATGTAGTGTCCTCAAGGTCCATTCACATAGTTGCATGCCTCACAACTTCATTCCTTCTTGCAGCCATTCAATATTCCATTGTATGTATACACCATAATTCACCCTTCTGGTCATCAGTCAATGCAAACCTTGGCCACCTCCATCCATGGCAAATCATGAATTTTGCTGCCATAAACACCAGCCTGCAAATGTTCATTTGTGTCCCTGCTTTCAGTTCTTCCAAGTATATACCTAATAATAGGTTGCAGGATCTTATGGCGACCCTCTATTTAGCCTCCTGTGGAACCACACTGCCCTCAGATGGGCTGCTCCATTCTACTTCTCTACCAACAGTGAATAGGAACAGCATATCCCTGTCTCCAAATTTTCTCTAACACTTGTGTCTTTCTGTTTGTCTTTTAAATAGTTTTATTCATACACCATACAGTCCATTCTAAGTAAACAATCAGTGGTTCCCAGTATAATCATATAATCATGATTTCCACCACCACAATCTGAATGAGGACATTTCCATTTCTTCTTCAAAGAAAGAGGAAGTGGAAAATAAAAGAAGAAGAAAAAATAAAATCAAAACGGGAAACAACAACAATACCAAGAATTCCATACCCCTCCCTTATTTTCCCCTTATTGACATTTAGCTTTGGTGTATTGCCTTTGTTACAGTTACTGGAAGCATATTACGATGTTACTGTTAACTATAGACTCTAATTTGCATTGATTGTACTTTTTCCATATACTATTCCATTTTCAACAACATGCAAGTTTGACATTCATTTGTTCTCCCTCATGTAAAAATATCCTTATATTTGTACATTTAATCATCATCATTGACTACTCTAGGTTTCACTAAGTTGTACAATCTCAGTTTTTTATCTTCTATCTTTCCTTCTGGTATCATAAATGCACTTAACCTTCCTCTATCAACCATACTCACATTCACCTTTGTTCAGTGTACTTACAATCTTGAGCTACTGTTAGATAGTATTAAGTTATCCATTTCTGGATCTTTACAATCAATCCTATTGAACATTCTGTAGTTCTTAAGCATCAAATGACTGATCTCTCACCTCTTTCTATCTCCTAATAACATGTGTTCTCAACTAACTCTCAAAGTTCACTCATTACTTTTAGTTCATATCAGTGAGACCATATGGTATTTGTCTTTTTTTTTTTTAAATGAGCAGGCACCAGGAATTGAACCTGGGTCTCTGGCATGGCAGGCGAGAACTCTGCTTGCTGAGCCACTGTAGCCTACCCTGTATTTGTCCTTTTGTTTCAGGAAAATTTCACTCAGCAATAATATCCTCAAAGTTCATCCACATTGTTACATGCTTCATGACTTTATTCCACCTTGCTGCTGTGTAATATTCCATCAAACGCAGATATCACAATTTGTTTATTCACTCATTCATTGATGGACATTTGGGCTATTTCCATTTCTTGGCAATAATGAATTTGGTGTGCAAATATCCACTTGTATCCTTGCCTTCAGTTCTGCTAAATATATACATGGTATTGGGATTGCTGGATCATTTCCCAATTCTATATTTAGCTTTCTAAGGAAGTGCCAAGCTGCCTTCCAGCGTGGTTGTACCTTTCCACATTTCCACCAACAGTGAATGTGTGCCTCTTTCTCCACACTCTTTCCAGCACTTGTAATTTTCTTTTTTTTTTTAATAAGGCCATTCTAGGAGGTGTGAGATGATATCTCATTGTAGTTTTCATTTGCATTTCCTTAATAGTCAATGACGTTGAGTATCTTTTCATATGTTTTTGAGCCATTTGTATTTCCTCTTCAGAAAAGGGTCTGACAATGTGTTTTGCACATTTTTAATCGGGTTGTTTGTATTTTTGTTTTTGAGTTGTAGGATCTTTTTATATATTCTGGATATTAAACCTTTATCTGATATGTAGTTTTCAAATATTGTCTCTCAATCCATAGGCTGCCTTTGTGCTTTTCTTACAAAACCTTTGATGCACAAAAGTTCAGTTTTGAGGAAATTCCATTTATCTATTTCTTTTTTCATTGCTCACACTTTGGGTGTAAGGTCCTGGAAACCACCTCCTATCGCAACGTCTTTAAGATATTTCCTTACATTTTCTTCTAAAAGTTTTATGTTCTTGGCTCTAATGTTTAGGTAGTTGATCCCTTCCGAGTTAATTTTTGTATAAGGTGTGAGATAGGGGTCCTCTTTCATTCTTTTGCATGTGGATAGCCAATTCCCCAAGCACCATTTATTGGAGAGGCTACTCTGTTCCAGTTGAGTTGCCCTGATTGTGTTATCAAAGATCAATTGTCTATAGATGAAAAGGTCTATTTCTGAACACTTAATTCAATTCCATTGGTCAGCATGTCTATCTTTATGCCAGTACCATCCTATTTTGTCCACTGTAGTTTTGTAATATGCTTTAAAGTCAGATAGTGTGAGATCTCCCACTTCATACCTTTTTCTCAAGACATTTTGAGTTATTCGGAGCATCATGCCCTTAGAAATAAATTTGGTTATTGGTCTTCTATTTCTGCAAAGTCAGTTATTGGGATTTTAATTGCTATTGCATTGGATCTACAAATCAATTTGGGTAGAATTGACATCTTAACTATATTTAGCCTTCCAATCCATGAAAACGGTACATCCTTTCACTTATTTAGGTCTTCCTTGATTCCTTTTAGCAATTTCTTGTACTTTTCTGTGTATAGGTCTTTTGTGGCCTTGGTTAAATTTATTTCTAAATATTTGATTATTTTAGTTGGTATTGTAAATATAATTTTTTTCTTGATTTTCTCCTCAGATTACTCATGACTAGTGCATAGAAACACTACTGATTTTTTGCATGTTGATCTTGTACCTTGCCACTTTGCTGTACTTAATTAACTTGTGATTGGTGTGTTGAGGTCATCTATTTCTTCTTAAGTCACCATTGGTTGTTCATGCTTTTCTAGGAAGCTGTCCATTTCATCTCCTAGTTGTCCATTTCTTCAGTCTAGTTTATTAGCTTATGCTTTCTCGACGTATACTCTCACTGCTTCCTTTATTTTCCCAGGGTCAGTAGTTATGTCCCCTTTCCCATTTCTGATTTTATTTCTTTGCATGTTAGCTCTCTCTCTCTCTCTTTTTTTTTTTTTGTCAGCCTAACTAAGGATTCATCAATTTTATTGATTTTGTTAAAGAACTAACTTCTGGTTTTGTTGATTCTCTCTATTGTTTTCATTTTCTCAATTTCATTTATTTCTGCACTAATCTTTATTTCTTTCTTTCTGTTTGCTTTGGGGTTAGTTTGTTGTTCTTTCTCTAGTTCCTCTAGGTGAATAGTTAATTCTGAGATTTTTGCTATTTCTTTTTTTAATATAGGCATTTAGGGCAATAAATTTCTCTCTTAGCTCTGTCTTTGCTGCACCTCATAAGTTTTGATATTTTGTGTTTTCATTTTCATTTGCCTCAAGATATTTACTGATTTCTCTTTAATGTCTTTCTTGACCCCTGGTTGTATAAGAGTGTGTTGTTTAGCTTCTATATATTTGTGAATTTTCTGGCCTTCCACCTGTTGTTCATTTCCAATTTCATTCCATTATGATCCAAGAAAGTGTTTTGTATTATTTCAGTCTTTTTACATTTATTGAGACTTGTTTTGTGACCCTCATGTGGTCTATCCTGGAGAATGATACACGAACACTTGAGAAAAATCTGTATCCTGCTGTTGTAGGATATGATGTTCCATAAATGTCTGTTAAGTCTATTTCATTTATTATACTATTCAACATCACTGTTTCCTTATTGATCCTCTGTCTAGGTGTTCTATTATTGAGGCGAGCAGTATATTGAAATCTCCAACTATTTTTGTAGAGGTATCTACCTCTCCCTTCAGTGTTGTCAGTTTGTGCCCATGTATTTTGGGGCACTCTGGTTCAGTGCATAAAAATTTATGATTGTTATGTGTTCTTGATGCACTTTCCCTTTTATTAATACATAGTGTCTTTAACTCTTTTAAATGTTTTACATTTGAAGCATAATTTGTTGGATATTAGTATAGCACCCCCCACTATTTTCTGGTTAATTATGTGAAATCTCTTTTACCAACCTTTCACTTTCAACCTATTTTAGTCCTTGGGTCTAGAGTGAGTCTCTTGTAGAAAGCATATAGATGGGTTCTTTTTCTTTTTTTTAATCCATTCTGCCAGTTTATTTTTTTAATTGGGGAGTTTAATTCATTAACATTAATGTTATTATTGTAAAGTCAGTACTTTCTTCTACTATTTGTCTTTAATCCGTCATATCTTATTTTTTCTTTCTCTCTTTTTATCCTTCTTGGTATGGTAGTCTTCATCTCTCCACTCTTCTCCAAACCTCTTTCTCCTGTCTTTTCCTATCTGCCTGTAGTGTTCCCTTTAGTCTTTCTTGTAGAACATGTCTCTTGTTCACATGCTTTCTCAGTGTCTGTTCTTGTTTGCTAGCTGCCGAAATGCAATATACCAGAAACGGAATGGCTTTTAAAAAGGGGAATTTAATAAGTTGCTAGTTTATAGTTCTAAGGCCGAGAAAATATCCCAATTAGAACAAGTCAACAGAAATGTCCAATCAAAGGTATCCAGGGAAAGATACCTTGGTTCAAGAAGGCTGATGAAGTTCAGGGTTTCTCTCTCAAGTGAGAAGGCACATGGTGAACACAGTCAGGGCTTCTCTCTCAGCTGGAAGGGCACATGGCAAACACGGCATTACCTGCTAGCTTTCTCTCCTGGCTTCTGGTTTCTTGAAGCTCCCTGGGAGGCGTTTTCCTTCTTCATCTCCAAAGGTCACTGGCTTGTGGACTCTCTGCTTCCTGGTGCCACAGTATTATCTGCTCTCTCTGAATCTCTCATTCTCCAAAATGTTTCCTCTTTTACAGGACTCCAGTAAACCAATCAAGACCCACCCAAGTGGGTGGAGACACATTTCCCCTAATCCAACTTAACAACCACTGTTGATTAGGTTACATCTTCAGGGAGATGATCTAACTAAAGATTCAAACATACAATATTGAAAAGGGATTATTCTGCCTTTACTAAATGGGATTTTGATTAAAACATGGCTTTTCTAGGGTACATACATTCTTTCAAACCAGCACAGTGTCTGTCTGAAAATATTTAAAATTCTACCTCATTTTTGAAAGACAGTTTTGTTGAATACAGAATTCTTGTTTGGCAGTTTTTCTCTTTCAGGATCTCATATATGTCATACCTCTGCCTTCTTGCCTCCATGGTTTCTGCTGAGAAATCTACACATAGTCTTACTGAGCTTCCTTGTATGTGATGGATCACTTTTCTTATGTTGTTTTCAGAATTCTCTCTTTGTCTTTGACATTTTATAGTCTGATTAGCAAGTGGCTTGGAGTGGGTCTATTCAGATCTACTCTATTTGGGGTATGCTGTACTTCTTGGATCTGTAGTTTTATGTCTTTCATAAGAGATGGGAAATTTTCAGTGGTTATTTCCTCCATTATTCTTTCTGCCCCAATTCCCTTATCTTTTTCTTTTGGGACACCCATAACATACATATTCATGTACTTCATGTTGTCATTCAATTCCCTGAGACCCTGCTCATATTTTTCCATTCTTTTCTCTATCTTTTCTTTCATGTTTAGGATTTCAGATGTCCTGTCCTCTAGCTCACTAATCCTTTCTTCTGTTACTTCAAATCTGCTGTTGTAGGTCTCCATTTTGTTTTTCATCTATTCTATTATGCTTTTCATTCCCATAAGTCCTGCCATTTGCTTTTCAAACTTTTGAGTTCTTCTTTATGGTTACCCAATGCCTTCTTTATATCCTTCCTTTATCTCTTTTGCCATATTTTTCTTCAATTCTTTGACTTGATTTCTGTTGTGATTTAGCAAGTGTGCTTGAATATTTGTAATTAATTGTTTCAACTTTTGTATCTCATTTGAAGTGTTAGTTTGTTCCTTTGACTGGGCCATATCTTTGTTTTTCCAAGTATGACTTGTAATGTTTTGCTCATGTATAGCCATCTGATTTCCTTGATTAGTTTATTATGGAGGACTTTTGCACTCTTTTACCTAGAATTTTTGTGTTGGTTGGTTTTGTTTCTATCTGTTTTTTGGCGTTCATGTCAACTTATTCTAGACCTCTAGCATAGCTTTGGTTTAACTGATCAGAATTTTTCAGCTCTTGCTCTACCTGTGTGGAACCTTTTTTTTTTTTGAGGAGGTTCTCCCCAAATATGATCCACTCCAGTCAGATTTTCTCAGACCAGACCAGGCCTCAGGAGGAGACTTCAGTATGATGTTTTCCTGAGGATGAAACCCAGCAGGTTATCAGAGTTTTTTGTGAAGCCTCTAGATTTTGTGCTTTTCCTGTCCTGTTCAGCAGGTGATGCTTGACAGCTCACAGTTCCCCACTGGAGTAAAGTGAGGCAGTGCATTTAACTCTCAGTGGATCCTGTTCCTAACTGGGGTGCGATTAAGACAAAGGCTAAAGTAGAAGGCAAGCGTATGATCTTTCTGCTTTCCAGTCCCTGGAGTCTGAATTCTCTGAAAGAGGGCCACCACTTGGGGAAGATGTACCCTTTAGGGAATTATCTCCCCACTTGACTGGTTACTTTGTCTCTCAAACCTATCTTCACTCCGACCTTGCTGGGTCCTGCTGACAACTAAAAATGCCCAAGGCTTTCTCTAATGAGCTAATTAGAATATTTTAAAAAAAGAAATAAAAAGGAAGAAAGAAGAAACTCCTTTTCAGTTCCAGTCCCCAGTCCCCTGGTTCCACCAGTCAAGAGCTGGAGTTGGTACCCAGCTCAGTCTGCCCCCTTCTTGGGGGTCAGCATATTTCCAGTATTCTTCACTTGGCTGATTCCAAAAGTCTCCTTCTTTATTCTTTTCTATTTATTTTCCATCAGCCTTGCCTCCTCTCTTCTGTGAGAGATCTTAGGGTTCCTTTCATGCTTGCTCTGGGTTTATCTGTGCATGGAGCTTGTATTCAACAATCCAAATTTGATAATTAAGACTGCAATTAGAGCTTGCTGACCTACATTCCCTTGCTCCTAGGGAAATAGAGACTGTTTAAAGATATGCCCATTAGGGAATTATCTCCTTTATCTGATTGCTTACTTTGTGTTTCAGACATATCTTAGTTCCACCCTTTCCTGGGTCAGTGCTGGAGCCTGAGGATGCCCACAGCCCTATCTAATGGGCTGTTAAAAAGTTTAAAAAAACAAAACAAAACTTTTTCAGAGCTGGACCCTAGCCTCCCAGGTTTGCCAATCAAGAGTCACAGTTAGTACTTGGCTCTATGCCCCTTTTCTTGGGCCTAGCCCTATTCCAGTGTTCTGAGATTATCCAACTCCAAAAGCCTCTGCTTTTTTTTTTTTTTTTGTCAGCCCCACATGCTCTGTGCTGGGGAGAAACTTCCTTTCATGCTTGCTCCAGGGTTATCTGTGGTTGGAGCTTATATTCAGAAATCTGAATTTGTTAATTAATTCCACAGTTGGAGCTTGGTTGAACTACCTTCCTTGATCCTAGTAGAGAGGCTTCTGTTTCCCAGCAGGGACAGGCCTGAATCAATGTGCCATGCCAGTGGGGAAGGGGTGCCAGCCTCCATGGCATGAGAGACTTGCAGTTCTGCACCATAATCTCAGCCATTCCACCCATTCCAGACTGATGTATCATGTATGTCCATTCATGGAAGTCCCCCAAACAGTTGTTCCAGACAGTTCCTGGCTATTTACTAGCTGCACTAGAGGATGAACTAAATTCTACACCTCACTATGTCACCATCTTACAACAATTGTTTCCTTTAGTGTTCTACTACTTAACTTTTCAGGAGAACCAAATTAGAATGACTAAAATTTAGCATTGGGAATAAATGGCATTTTCAAAAGCATGGTTGTAATAACTAGGACTCTCACAGGGAGGATTGGAAGCAAGTCACTGCATAAAGACCCCATTTTAGTGCCTGTTAAGTGGAAGCCAAGTGGCCAGATGCCCAATTAAAAACAATGGGCTGACCTTGGATTCTCTTGGGAAATGGAGTTAAAATGTTTGAATTGGCAAAGTCCCTTTATTAAGTCATTCTTATTTATTGAGTTCTTGCTCTGTCCTGTTCATTAGGATCTTTACTGTGTGTCGGGACCATCATTTAGAACTGCCATATCTATCCATTCCTGTTTTGGATTTCAGCTTCTATTAAATATCAAAATATTTTAATGAGTAGTAAAAGTCTCATTTTCCTCTTTCTTAAAATAAAGAGGTTGGACTAGAATGGCCTACATGTTTCTTTCTGACTCTAAAATTCTTTGATTCTCTCATGATGCTATTTGTGCTACTCAAAAAGCTCTACTCCTTTGACTCTAATAACAGGAGCTACTCTTTGTTGCTGGCACTAGACTAAGTGTCTGCAGGGTTGTTCTAGGTGCTTTCATGCCTTATTGGGTGGGTGGGATTGCTCTTGTTTTAGAGCCAAGAAGCTGAAACTCAGACATTAATAACTTGCCACACAGCTAATAAGGGGGAAATTAAGAGAAATGAAGTTTACATGTAGAACTCCTCCTATCTTATTCCCATGTTCTATATTACATTAATACACTTCAGAGAATGACATGGGAATGCCACTCTGGTTGACAGTAAAGTTACTGCTCTTGGCTTGGAAGTATAGATCATTGCATCTGAGGTTTGAAAATTGAAGATACCAATTACAGTCCATTTTACCTTCTTTCCAATTAAAAGTTTGTTGTTTTTGTTGTTCTGATAGTGGTGTATAGGGGAGAAAAGCAAAAGGAGGAGAGATAAGTTTGAAAAATCTTGGCAATATTAGATTTCTTTTTAATTTAATTATGTTTCCTTTCTTTGCAAGTTTAATTTCATTGCTCCAGTTCTACTTAAGGTAGAATAAAATTCACTTTTCACTTCTGAAATTTTGTTTTGATTTGCAAGGACAGGTACCCATGTTGCTTTTAAAACCTGAGGTCAGGTTGCCTTTCAAATTCGGTATTTTGTGGCTGTGAGCATTGTTTAAGATTCCTGAACAGGAACTCGGTTATGGCATTTGAACTCTTGCCAATGCTAAGAAATAGACTATTTCTATCTGGATGGCCTCTAAATGTTTATAGAAAATATATGAAATTAATTTCCCTTCTCAGACATGTGTTACTATATCTCCATTCTTCTTCTTCTTCTTTTTTTTTTTACATGGGCAGGCACTGGGAATTGAAACCAGGTCTCTGGCATGGCAGGTGAGAACTCTGCCTGCTGAGCCACCATGGCCTGCCCCTCCATTCATTTTTACCAATCGTATGTTCACCTTAAAATGTGTCATTTGATGTATTATTGCCTACTCTACTTATTTTTAAATGAACACATCAACTGTGTGGGTTATTGTACTTTGTAATGTACAAAAATTGGGTATAGAATTCTCTGTCAGTGTTGTAAAATCGTGATGCTTAGGCTCAAACATCTGTTGGGATTTTGAATTGCCTGGTTTATAGACGTCAACTAGGGCTAAATAGTTGGTGAAGTTCTGCTCAGAATTAAAACAGGAAGAGGAAATTGCATTAATCATTGCAGAATCTGGGGATTTCAATATGTAGATATGCCTTTACTGTGTATACCTTTATTTTCAAATATTTGGATGAGAGTTTTTCAGGTCTAATATCTAATGTATACTTGTGAAAATGAACTTTGAGGGGTGTGTGTGTGTGTTTGTGAGTGTGTGGGTATGTGTGTGCATGTGTCTCAGTTTTGGAGAGAGTAAGGTGGGGAAAGTGAGGTAGTTAGCAAACAGGTTAGGCAGAAAAGCTTTAACCTTATAGGAATGGCTCATTTTTCTCAATGGTAAAATGAGCTATTTCATAAGGTCTTATAAGATTTAAGTTAGACAATTAATGCATATAAAGTACTTAATATAATGCCCATTATATAGTAAACACCCAGTAAATGTCAGTCACTTTTCTTTGTCAGTTATTCTGCCTCTTCCTTCTCTTCCCCCCATCCTCTTCTTCTTTACCACCTTATTTCAAACTACAAAATAACTTTAAGCCCTATAGATACAACTTTCTTCTAATATCTAGTCCGGGCCAACTTTAGATTTATCTTCCAATAGATATTTACTGTAGTAGTGACAAAATAAATGGTGTGAGCATGAGTGTTAGCGTATATGAGCATGAGTGTTAGTGTATGAGAGTGTTGGTGAGTATGAGTGTGTGTTTTAGTGGATCCAGTTTTTGAAAACTCTATTTGAACTTATTAGACTCGACTTAAATTAATTGCTTCATTCTCTGAATTAATTCCCAGTATTAACAGAGAATAATTCCTTTTTTCTCCCTTTAAATGTACTGATATGTTGTTACAGTGAATGTTAAAAATAATGACCAATACATAAGGAGCCAATTTAACAGGATTCCATAATCGTCCCTTTCTTCAACTGGGCCCCTGTTGGAAATATATAATTATAAATCAGTAATTGTAGATAGTGTGAAACTGGGGAGTTGAGCACAGGTCAATAGAAACCAGCCCCCAAGCTCTTTTGAATATAGGTTTTAAGAAATTGATGTTATCTTGGGCATAATCTTTTCCCCCCATTTCTCTTGGCCTTGCACTTGTACCTTCACCATTCCCAAACAGCTTTCCATAATGGCCAGAATGCTCAGTAAATGAATATCTGCCTTCTCCTGATTGGGACTAATATTGAACATCCAGTTTCAGTGCTACAGGAGGGCCTTTGTTGAAGGGCAGATTACAGCAAAATCATATAGAGTCTTTCTTTTTCACAAGGTCATAATCATATGAACCATTTCCCTACATTTTATGTGTTAATTAAAAGATACGAAATGTGAGGTTTGTCAGTTAGCAAAATATATTGGGAGCACTTATGATCAAAATAGAAATTTTTTTTTTGCTTCTGGCATATGTAGAACAACTGCTGCTCCCATTTCCTCTAACAAATACAAGGTCAAAGCTTTTTATGACATGTTGGTGCTGATTGGTTGTGTGGAAAGAGCAAGGGTTAAAAGTTGGGAGATCTACATTCTACTATCGGTGCTGCCTGTAGCTAGGTGATCAACTTCTTGGGAGTCTCAGTTTCTTCATTTTTAGTTATCAAAAGTTTGGTTCCTAATAATCTCTACAATTCTTTAAACATATTCTGGCTTGTTTGTGGCCACAATAAGTGATTATAATTGTATATTGATGTGGTGCTTCTTCTGTGGTCCTTTCTCCCTCCTTTTCTTTCCTACCTCCTACCTCTCTCTCTCCCTTTCTTTCTTCCTTTCTTTTGTCTTTCCTTCCATCCCTCTACTTGTTCCCTTTCTTTGATCCCCTTCCTCTCAACATATTAATTGAGCATATACAATGTGTTAAGCCTTGTGCTAGATTAAATGACTAAATTAGGCATACTCTTTGTTCTTGTAGAATTTACAGAGCAGACATTAAAGAAATATATAAGTAGTTAATTTTTATACTTTTATGGGTAATGAAAGAGAATTTCACCATCATCTTTGGTGGATGGGCAAGAAAAGATTTCAGGCAAGATGGCATTTGAGCTGGGGCTTGAATGGCAGAAGAGAAGTTAACCAAGTGAAGGGAAGAAGGCAAATGGTCTTATTAGAGGTAACAGTACAAATTATGTGAAAACCTTGAGGCAGGAAAAGTAAAGGGCAGTGAGGAACTGAAAAAGGACTTTATGGTTGGAATGAAAAGAACTAGGTGGAGAGTGGCTGATACAGGTCAAGCGAGGGGTTTTTATCTTTATCCTAGGAACAATGAACAGCTACTGAACGATCTTTTAAATGTGTTGAAATACAGTATTTCAGCAATATTGAACATTATAGAATGCAGTAGGTGACATCTGTATTGACCACTTAGCTTCATTAAATTGAATGGTTTGCCATGATTGCTTCCTCTTTTTTTTAAGTAATGTCACACTGCAGATGTGACACAATCACCATATAGAATGTGTATCCACCATTCACATTCAGGCTTTTATGCTCTCACTAAAACTATAGGTAGTCATAAATAATATATAATATAATTTTGCAAAGTTTAAAACTTTGAGTTAATATCATACTCTGTGTTTGATTTTGCAACAATTTTTTTTTTCCATGAAACTTTATGTTTTGGAGATTTCTACATTTTGGTTTACTAGGTTATTTCTTTTTAAGTACATTATAATACTTTGGTGGGTGACTATGTCATTAATATATCACTGTTTATTTATACATTTTCCCACTAATAATAGACCCAGGAAATTCCAAGTTTTTTGCTAATATAGACGATACTACTGAGTACTTTTGACATTTACTCATTGTATAAATATGCAAGAGTTTTTCCAAGAAAATTTCCTGGAAGTGTATTGTTGGGTTGAATTATATGAACAACTCCATTATTCTCCATTGATCTACTTGACATCTAATTGCTATACAATACATACCATAGCTTATAATGTCTTGATATCTTTTCCTAGTTCTTTAAATTTACTCTTCATATCAATTTAGGGATCAGCTTGTCACTGAAAGCCCTTTTGGACTTTTAGGTGGAATTACTTTGGATTTATAGGTTAATTTTTGAAGAACTGATATTTTTACTACATTGAGTTTTCCTATCCATCATCAGTGGTTGGTTTCTGCATAATGCCAAACATCTTGTATGCCCGTTAATTATTTTCATACAGTTCTTACATATTTTCATCAGATAAATATTTTGTATCTATAATTTTGATAGGAAATTTGCATGGGATTTTTTCTATTATATTTTAATTGGATATTACTCGTGCATAGTAGTGCTAAATTGAACTTGCATTTCATAACTTGCCGTACTCTCTTATAAATTCCTACAGTTTATAGGTTCTTTTTGCTTGGTTCATTTTCTGGTAATGGCTAAGTATACTTCTGTCAGACAGAACCTTCACACATATAACAACTACAAACATCAGACATATAATAAAAGAAAAAGGAATACAAAAAACAATACTTGAAGGAACTGGAAAGTGAACAGAAGCAGGAAGTTCCTGGAAGGGATTTGACACTTGGAAAGGCAATGTCCCTAGGTGAGTGCTTCATTTTTAGGAAATGTGAGGGGATTCTGTATTCCATGAAGCAATTAAAATTCTGATAAGAAAACACACAGTATTTCTGGCATGAAGAGCCAGGGGACAGAATTGGGGAAGCCATAGTCTCTGAAAGCTTGGGAGGAATCCCAGAAAGGAGAAAGCCAGAAAGCAAATCCCAAATTGTTTGTAAATTCTGTCCAAATCTTGGCTGACCATTGATCCTTATATGTATGAAGTAGGCTCTGAGAAACCCAGCTAAAGATGAAAGAAATTCACTGAAATTTAAGCTGCCACCCAACACATAGAATTTGCAATTTAAGTTAAATCATGTTAATTTCCTGGTAAACAAATGAAATAATTCATATTCTTTGGAGGACTATAACAGAATCCACAGTCTCCATATCAGAACATTCACAATGTACAAAATAACAATCCAAAATTATTCAACTTACAAAGACAGGAAAACTTGATCTATTCTCAAGGTAAAGAAAATCAAGCAAGGCCAATCTCTAGATATTTGCATTATCAGACAAAGGAAGCAGAAATTATAACAATGGTCAATGACATAAAGGAAAAGACACTAACGATGAACAAAAGGATAGGAAATCTCAGCAGAAGAACAAAGAAAAATGAAAACTCTAGAACTGAAAAATAAAATATGTGAAACAAAAAATTCACAAAATAGACTTACAATTAAATGGAAGTGACAGAGGAAATAATAGCTTAAAGTAGATAAATAGAAATTACCAAAATAGAGGAAAAAAATTGGAAAAAATGAACAGGACCTCAGAGAACTGTGGAATAATATAAAAGTTGTAATATATACGCCTGTAGTTCCAGAAGTATAGAAGAGAGATAATGGGAAGGAAAAATATTTAAAGAAATAATGGTAGAAAATTTCCCAAATTTAGTGAAAGACATAAATGTATAGATTCATGAAGTTCAATAAATCCCTAGTAAGAGAAATAGACAGAAAATCATGCCTAAGCACATCATGGTCAAACTAATGGAGAACAAACATGAAGGAATGTCTTGAATGCAGACAAAAAGAAAAATGGTAAATTATATATAAAGATACAATGATTCAAATGATTGATGACCTATCACAAACAAAAGAGTCAAGAAGTCAATGGAATTGCATATTTAAAGTGCTGAAAGAAAGAAAGGAACTGTCAGCCCAGAATTTTATATAGGTAAAATACTTTGAAACATTATTATTATCAGGTAAAAGAAAACTAAGAAAGTTCATTGCTAGAAGATCTACCTTCCAAGAAATGCTACAGAAAGTTTGTTATGTTTAAGGAAAATGATACTGGATGAAAACTCCAAGCTTAAGAATGAAAAAAGAATGCCAGAAATAAGTACATATAAAATAATATTACATTTTTCTGTTAATTTTTAAAATGTGTCTAATGCATTTTAAGGCAAAAATTATGTCAATGTTTCGTGGTGTTTATAAACATACATAGATACATATCACGACAATAGCATAAAGGTTAAGGTGAGTGTTAAATGTATTCATATCATTGCAAAATTTCTATACTACAAACAAAGTGTTTTGATAGTAATGCTAGTGCTTTGGATTATAGTGTTATAACTGTATAACTCTGTGAACAGTTATAACACCTACAAAGAAAAGAAAAATTTGCCTTTTCCTTTCTAGGTTTCATCCTTACTATTTACTTATACTGTCCAAGTGAATTCAGAAGGACATTCAGTGTAATGTGGAATACAAATAGTGATACTGGAAACTTTTTTTTGATTTTTAACATTTTTTATTGTATAGTATAACATATATACAAAGCAAAGAAATAAAAAAAGCAATAGTTTTCAAAGCACTCTTCAACAAGTAGTTATAGGATAGATTCCGGAGTTTGTCATGGGCTATCATACCATCCTCTCATATTTTTCCTTCCACAATTGACTTTTTTTTCCTTCTTTATTTTGTGAAAAATAACATATATACAAAAAAGCTATAAATTTCCAAGCACAGCACCACAATTAGTTGTAGAACATATTTCAGACTTTGACATGGGTTACAATTCCACAATTTTAGGTTTTTACTTCTAGCTGCTCTAAAATACTGGAGGCTAAAAGAGATATCAATTTAAAGATTTGGCATTCATATTCATTTGTTAAATTCTATCTTCTCTGTATAACTCCACCATCTCCTTTGATCTTTCCATTCCTCTCTTTAGGGGAGTTTGGGTTATGGCAATTCTAAATTTTCCATATTGGAAGGGTCTGTCACTAATATGGGGTAGGGAGATGGAACTATCTGATGTTCTAGAAAAGCTGGGCTAGGTTTCAGGACTTATCTGGATCAGGGACTTATCTAGAGGTTTTAGGTTTCTGGAAAGTTACTCTACTGCATGCAACCCTTGTGAAATCTTATATATAGCCCTAGGTGTTCTTTAGGATTGGCTGGAATGGTCCTGGTTGGGGGTCGGCAGGTTATGATAGGTAGCAAGGTCTACCTGAAGCTTGTATAAGCACAACCTCCAGAGTAGACTCTCAACTCTATTTGAACTCTCTCTGCCACTGATACTTTATCAGTTACACTTCTTTTCTCCCTTTCAGTCAGGATGGAATTGGTGATCCCATGGTGCCAGGTCTGGATTCATCCATGGGAGTCATCTCCCACACTGCCAGGGTGACTGTCCCTGGATGTCATGTCTCATGTAGGGGGAAGGGCAATGCTTTCACTTGCAGAGTTGGGCTTAGAGAGAGTGAGGCCACATCTGATCAACAAAAGAGGTCCTCCAGAAGTAGCTCTTAGGCATGCCTATAGGTAGTCTAAGCTTCTCTGCTACTTACATAAACTTCACAAGGGTAAGCCTCATGATCAAGGGCTTGGCCTATTGATTTGGGTGTCCCTAAAGTTTGACATAGTATCAGGGGATTCCCTGATGGTAAGGTTTAATAGTTCCATATTCTTTCTCCCATCCCTCAGGGGACTTTGCCAATATTGTTTGATTATCTACTTAATATACTCTAGGATGTATCCAGGCATTACAATAATCTATACAGGATTAAAGAACCTCTTTCTTATTTTATGCTCCCTGTGTTTCAATTGCCCAAATGAGCTATACAGATAGGTTGAATTAGATTATGCACTACAGAAAATTTTAGTTCCAGACCAAATAAACCTTTCTTCCATTGGTCTCAAAGAATATGTGTTGTTCTAAAACATAGACATTGTCTTCCTTACCCCTATGTTCTGAATTACTTTAACCCCAACCTGTTCGGCTTTGTTCTTATCTCTAAATATCAGGTTATATACATAAAACAGCCTTTCAAAATCCAGAAATAATAATCACCACTCCAGACATAATGTGTCTGCTCTAAAAGCTTACAATCTATAGACCCCTGTTTTCTTATAAGCATTTTCTAAAGGTGACTATACCATTCTTGTTCTTTTGTTACGCCAAATGTCCCACATGTTCATTTACATCATTGCATGCCTCATGACTTTGCTCCTTTTTGTAGCAGCACAACCTTCATTCATAAGTATACACCATCATTCACCAATCTACTTTACTGTCAGTACATCCCCCAGCCACCTGCATTCATCGGGCATCATGTATAGGGCCCAAAGTCCATAGTTCATCAACATTGTCAATTTTAGATAATTTCATTGTTCCCAAGAGAAAGAAAACCAATAAACACACCTTCACCACATATGAAATCTAAACCTCCTCTTAACTCTTGTCCCTTACCCCATTATTTACCTCTGATGTTGCTGTGGTAGTGCTGATGGTTTCCTTTTGAACATAACTCATACCATGTAATAGCAGTTTTCCCCCTGTACCCCAGACTTAAGTACTCTTTGTACAGGAATTATATCTTTGAAGTAGTTCTTGTGATAACTAATTCAGATTTCTAGTGCTAATCAGTGGGACATGTAGGTTTATACAACCCCCTTTCAATATTGTTCATCTTCATTATGGTAATATTACTTATAGACCCACTAGAGAACCACCTTCACTTCTATCTATTCCCTTACATTGGAGTTCAACCTCATTAGCTAACAATTCACCCATCTCTAGCTTCTATGTATCTCTAAGCCCCCTAGATTCTTTATCATAAGCCTCTGATTATACCTTTATGCTGGTCCTAAAAGTGGAATCATACAGTATCTTTTTTCTTTTGTGTCTGGCTTATTTCACTCAGCATTATTTCCTCAAGGCTCATCCATCTTGCCATGTGCTTCAGGATGTCATTTTGTCTTACTGCTGCATAATATACCATCATATATATATACCACATTTTGTTGATCCACTCATCTATTGATGGGCATTTGGTTTATTTTCATCTTTTGGCGATTGTCAATAATGCTGCTATGAAATCGGTTTGCATATGTCTGTTTGTGTTATTGCTTCCAGCTCTTCTGGGTATATACCAATTTGTGCTATTGCTGGGTCATAGGGCAACTCAATATTTAGTTTCCTAAGGAACCACCAAACAGTCTTCCATTAGTGGCTGTACCATTTTACATTCTCACCAGCAGTGCATGAGTGTCCCAGTTTCTCCACATCGTCTCCAGCATTTATAGTTTCCTGTTTGTTTAATAGCAGTCATTCTTATAGGTGTGAGGTGGTATCTCATTGTAGTCTTGATTTGCATTTCCCTTACAGCCAATGAAAATGAGCATCTCTTCATGTGCTTTTGAGCCATCTGTATTTACTCTTCAGAAAAATGCCTATTTAAATCTGTAGCTGATTTTATAATTGGGTTGTTTGTTGTTTTGTTGTTGAGTTGTATGATTTTTTTGTATAATCAGGAAATCAAATCTATGTCCAATATGTGGCTTCCAAATATTTCTCCCATTCAGTTGGCTGCCTCTTCATCTTTTTGGCAAAGTCTTTTGAGGTGCAGAAGCATTTGACTTTGATGAGTTCCCATTTATCTATTTTTTCTTTTGTTGCTTATGCTTTGGATGTAAAATTTAGAAAGCTACCTTCTATTACTAGGTCTTGAAGATGTTTCCCTACATTTTCTTCTAGAAACTTTATGGTGCTAGTTATTATATTTAGGTGTTTGATCAACTTTGAGTTAATTTTTGTATATGGTGTAAGATAGGGGTCCTCTTTCATTCTTTTGGTTATTGATATCCAGTTCCTCCATGCCCAATTACGGAAAAGATTATTTTGTCCCAGGTCAGAGGATTTGGGGGCCTTGTCAAAAATCAGTTGACCATAGATTTGGTGGTCTATTTCTGCACTGTTGATTCAGTTCATTGGTCAATGCTTCCGTCTTTGTGCCAGTACCATGCTTTTTTGACCACTGTGGCTTTATAATAGGTTTTAAAGTAAGGGAGTTTAATCCTCCCACTTCGTTCTTCTTTTTAGGATGCTTTAAGCTATTTGGGGTCTCTTTACCTTCCAGATGAATTTGGTAATTAGCTTTTCCAAATCTTCAAATTAGGTTGTTGGAATTTTGATTGGTACTGTGTTGAATCTGTAGATGAATCCGGGGAGAATTCACATCTTAATTATATTTAGCCTTCCTATCCATGAGCAGTGAATGTCTTTCCATCTATTTAGATCTCCTTTGATTTCTTTTAGCAATATTATGTAGTTTTCTGTGTATAACTCCTTTACATCCCTAGTTAAGTTCATTCCTAAGTACATAATTCTTCTAATTGCTATTTTGAATGGAATTTTTTCCTTAACTGACTCCTCAGCTAGGTTCTTGTGGTAAAGAAATGTTACTGATTTTTGCACATTAATTTTATATCCCACCACCATGCTGAATTTGTTTATTAGCTCAAGTAACTTTGCTGTAGATTTCTCAGGGTCTTCCAAGTATAGTATCATATCATCTGCAAATAATGAGAGTTTTACTTCTTCCTTTCCAATTCGGATGCCTTTTATTTCTTTGCCCTAACTGATTGCTCTAGCTAGAACTTAACATGTTCACAGTGGACATCCTTGTCTTGTTCCTGATTTTAGGGGGAAACCGTTCAGTCTTTCTCCATTGTGTACAATGCTGGCTATCAGTTTTTCATATATTCCCTGGATCATATTGAGGTAGTTACCTTTGATTCCTATCTTTTGGAGTATTTTTAACAGAAAAGGATGCTGAATTTTGTCAAATGCTTTTTCAGCATCAATTGAGATGATTTTTACCTTTCAGTTTGTTAATGTGCTATCATACATGAATTGATTTTCTTGTGTTGAATCATCCTCGCATTCCTGGTATACACCCCACTTGGTCACGGTGTATAATTCTTTTAATGTGTTGTTGGATTTGATTTGCTAATATTTTATTAAGAATGTTTGCATCTATGTTCATTAGGGAGCTTGGCCTGTAGCTTTCCTTCCTTATAGCATCTTTACCCAGTTTTGGTATTAAAATGATGTTAGTTTCATAAAATGAGTTAGGTAGAGTTCCTTTTACCTCAATTTTTTGGAAAAGTTTGAGCAGATTGGTGTTAGTTCTCTTGGGAATGTTTGATAAAATTCCCTTGTGAAGCCATTTAGCCCTGGGCTTTTCATTGTAGGAAGATTTTTGATGACTGATTGAATCTCTTTACTTGTGATTGTTTTGTTGAGATCTTCTGTTTCTTCCTGAGTCAGTGTAGCTCGTTTGTGTGTCTCCAGGAATTTGCCCATTTCATCTCATTTGTCTAGTTTGTTGGCCTATAGTTCTTCATAGTATCCTATTATGATTTCTTTTATTTCTTCAGGGTCTGTGGTAATGCACCCCTTCATATTTCTGATTTTCTTTATTTGCATCCTCTCTCTTTTTTTGTTTGTCAGTCTTGCTAGTGGCCCATCAATTTTATTAATTTTCTCAAAGAATCAACTTTTGGTTTTATTGATTCTTTGTATTGTTCTTTTGTTCTCCCATTCATTTATCTCTGCTTTAATCTTTGTTATTTCTCTTCTCCTATTTGCTTTGGGGTTAGTTTGCTGTTCTGTCTCAAGTTCTTCCAAGTATGCTGTTAAGTCCTTGATTTTTGCTCTTTCTTGTTTTTTTTTTAATTAATTTTTAATTTTTTTAAAAATACCAAAAAACAAACAAACATTCTTAACTTTTGATCATTCTGTTCTACATATATAATCAGTAATTCACAATATCATCACATAGCTGCATATTCATCATCATGATCCTTTCTTGGAACATTTGCATCTATTCAGAAAAAGAAACAAAAACAAAACAGAAAAAATTTCATACACACCATACCCCTTATCCCTCCCTTTCATTGATCACTAGCATTTCAATCTAAATTTATTTCAACATTTGTTCCCCCATTATCTATTTTTATTCCATATGTTTTACTCATCTGTTGATAAGGTAGATAAAAGCATCAGACACAAGTTTTCACAATCACACGGTCACATTGTGAAAGCTATATCATTATACAATCATCTCCAAGAAACATGGCTACTGGAACACAGCTCTATATTTTTAGGCAGTTCCCTCCAGCCTCTCCATTACATCTTGACTAACAAAGTGATATCTATTTTATGCATAAGAATAACCTCCAGGGTAACCTCTTGACTCTGTTTGGAATCTCTCAGCCATTGACACTTTATTTTGTCTCATTTCACTCTTCCCCCTTTTGGTCAAGAAGTTTTTCTCAATCCCCTGATGCTGAGTCACAGCTCATTCTAGGGTTTTTCTTAATCCCTTGATGCTGAGCCTCAGCTCATTCTAGGATTTCTGTACCACATTGCCAGGAAGGTAGACACCCCTGAGAGTCAGGTTCCATGTAGACAGGGGGAGGGTGGTGAGTTTGCTTGTTGTGTTGGCTGGAGAGAGAGGCCACATCTGAGCAACAAAAGAGGTTCTCTTGGGGTGACTCTTAGGCTTAATTTTAAGTAGGCTTAACCTATCCTTTGTGGGGTTAAGTTTCATATGAACAAACCCCAACATTGGGGGCTCAGCCTATAGCTGTGGTTGTCTGCACTGCTTGTGAGAATATCAAGAATTCAACTTGGTGAAGTTGAATTTTCCCCCTTTCTCACCATTCCCTGAAGGAGACTTTGCGAGTACTTTTTATTCACTGTTCAAATCACTCTGAGATTTACTGGGGCTTCATTCTGGACAAACCAATAAAATCTCATTTCCTACTCAAGGTTCCATGTTCTTATGGTGTTCAATTCAGCTATCTGTATTAGTTATATTAGGAAATGCACTAGTCAAAATATACATTTTGTACCAAATAAACGTTTTTTGCTTTAGTCTCACACATAAGTTAAAATTTTAAAATATTAATTACCATCTATTTTCAGCACCCTGCAATAATGACATTCCTTTGTTCTTCCTCATGCAAAAACATTTTTTAAATTTGTACATTTAGTCACTATCATTATATACTCTAGACATTCATAGACTATACCATCTATAGCCTATCATTCTCACATTCAGCGTCATTCTATCCTCCCTCTATCATTCTCACATTCAGCGTCATTCAGTGTTTTAACGTAACTGTATTGCAGTTAGGTAGTATTGTGCTGTTCATTTCTGAGTTTTTACATTCAGTCCTTGTGCTGGCTTGAAAGGAAGTATGCTCCCTAGAAAAGCCATGCTTTAATCAAAACCCCATTTCATAAAGGTAGAATAATCCCTATTCAATACTATATGTTTGAAACTGTAATCAGATCATCTCCCTGGATGATGTGATTTAGTCAAGAGTGGTTGTTAAGCTGGATTAGGTGATGACATGTCTCCACCTATTTGGGTGGGTCTTGATTGGTTTACTGGAGTCCTATAAAAGAGGAAACATTTTGGAGAATGAGAGATTCAGAGAGAGCAGAGCAGAACAACATAGCCATAAGAAGCAGAGTCCACCAGCCAGCAACCTTTGGAGATGAAGAAGGAAAATGCCTCCCAGGGAGCGTCATGAAACAGGGAGCCAGGAGGAGAAGCTAGCAAATGATGCTGTGCTCACCATGTGCCCTTCCAGATGAGAGAGAACCCTGACTGTGTTTACCATATGCCTTTCCAGATGAGAGAAACTCTGACTGTGTTTACCATGTGCCCTTCCACTTGAGAGAAAAATCATGAACTTCTTCGGCCTTCTTGAACCAAGATATCTTTCCCTGGATGCCTTTGATTGGACATTTCTATAGACTTGTTGTAATCGAGACATTTTCTCAGCCTTAGAACTGTAAACTAGCAACTTATTAAATTCCCCTTTTTAAAAGCCATTCCATTTCTGGTATATTGCATTCTATCAGCTAGCAAACTAGAACAGTCCTGTTGCACAAACTGTCTCCCTTCAGCTCCAATTACCCAATATCTTACCCTATTTCTGTCTCCTAATGGTCTCTGTTACCAATGAAATTCTCCAAGTTTATTCACTAATGTCAGGTCATATCAGTGAGACCATACCTTATTTGTCCTTTTGTTTCTGGCTAATCTCACTCAGCATAATGTCCTTAAGGTCCATCCATGTTGTTACATACTTCATAACTTTATTCTGTCTTACAGCTGCATAATATTCCATTGTATGTATATACCAGTTTATTTAGCCACTCTTATGTTGATGAACATTTTGGTTGTTTCCATTTCTTTGCAAATGTAAATAGTGCTACTATAAACATTGGTTTGCAAATGTCTGTTTGTGTCCTTGTCCTCACGTCCTCTGAGTAGATACCTAGCAATGGTATTGCCGGGCCATATGGCAATTCTATATTTAGGTTTTGAGGAACTGCCACACTGCCTTCCACAGCAGTTGTACCATTTGACATTCCCACCAACAGTGGATAAGTGTGCCTCTTTCTCCACATCCTCTCCAGCACTTGCCATCTTCTGTTTTATTGATAATGGCCTTTCTGGTGGGTGTGAGATGATATCTCATTGTGGTTTTGGTTTGCATTTCTCTAATAGCCAGGGAAGTTGAGCATCTCTTCATTTGCCTTTTGGCCATTTGTATTTCCTCTTCTGAGAAGTGTCTGTTCAAGTCTTTTGCCCATTTTGTAATTAGGTTGGCTGTCTTTTTGTAGTTGAGTTGAACAATCTTTTTATAAATTCTGGATACTAGACCTCTGACATTCTGATTAGTAAGTGTCTTGGAGCACGTTTATTTGGATCTATTCTCTTTGGAGTGCACTTCTTGGATCTGTAATTTTAAGTCTTTCATAAGAGTTGGGAAATTTTCAGTGATAATTTCCTCCATTAATTTTTCTCCTCCTTTTCCCTTCTCTTCTCCTTCTGGAATACCCATAACACGTATATTCATGCGCTTCATATTGTCATTCAATTTCCTGAATCCCTGCTCATATTTTTCCATTTTTCCCTATATTTTCTTTTGCTTGTTGGATTTCAGATATTCCGTCCTCCAGTTCACTAATCCTAGCTTCTGCCTCTTGAAATCTAACATTTTAAATTTCCATTGTTTTTTCATCTCTTCTACTGTGCCTTTTGTTCCCATAAGTTCTGTGATTTGCTTTTTTAGGCTTTCGATTTCTTCTTTTTGTTCATTCCTTGCCTTCTTTATATCCTCCCTCAATTCATTGATTTGGTTTTTGATGAGGATTTCCATGTCTGTTTGTACATTCTGAATTAATTGTTTCAACTCCTGTATCTCAATTGATTGTTGGTTTTTTCCTTTGACTGGGCCATATCTTCAATTTTCCTAGTGTGATCTGTTATCTTTTGCTGGCATCTAGGCATTTAATTACCTTAATTCGTTTATTCTAGAGATTGTTTTCACTTCTTTTACCTAGGGTTTTCTTGCTGGATGAATTTGTTGTCTGTCTGTTCTTTGACATTCAGTCCAGCTTTTTCTGGACACTAGCTTAGGTTTTGTTTAACAGAGGAGAAATTTTCAGTTCTTGTTTTCTCATTTCTTGCCCTGCCTGTATGGTGCCTTCCTCCCCTCACCTTAGGAAGGTCTACTTAGGTATTATAGACCCCAGCCAGATTTTCCCAGAGCAAACTGGACTCCTGTCAGGAGGAAAGAGTCACCTGCATCAGTTTTCCCTGATGGTGAGACCCAGCAGGTTGAAAGACTTTCCTGTGAAATCTCTGGAGTCTGTTTTTCTTATCCTGCCCAGTATGTGGTGCTTGTCTGCCTGTAGGTCCCACCAGCATAAGATGATGTGGTACCTTTCACTTTGGCAGACTCTCCCTACTGGGAGCATGGTGGAGACAGAGGAGAGGTTGTAGGCTGGTTTTAATGGCTTCAAATTACCAAGCCCTGGGGTCTGAATTCCTTGAGGGAGGGCTTCCACCTGAGTTGGGCCTCACCCCTCCCCTGGGGAAGGCACAGGCTCCAGACAAGCTCTCAAACAAGCTTGTTTCTGCCTATGCCTGGGGCAGTTGCAGCCTGAGAAGCCCTGCCGCTGTATCCAAAGGCAGTCAAGGCTTTGTAGAAATACAGCCACAAAAACCTCTGTTTCTTTTTTTTTCTTTTTCTATCAGCCCTGTCCCCTTGGTGCCAGGGCAAAAATCAGTGACCTCTGCTTTGACCAGGTTCACTTGAGCTGGAGGCCTATTTTTAGTAGTCAGAATTTGTATATTAATTCCTCACTTGAAGCTTAGTTGCACTCAGCCCCTGCTGCTGGTAAGGTCTCTTTCCTTTCCCCTCTGGGAAGTAGCCTGTGGGGGAAGGGCACTGGCCGCCACAGCTTGGGGCACTCACAGTTCTGGGTGGGCTTGCAGCCAGTCCATCTGGTCCAGACTGGGGTGCACTGTGTGTCTGGTCACTGATGTGGCCCCAGGGGTTATTCTATACTATTCCTGGTTATTTAGTAGCTGTTCTGGAGGACAAACTAAATCCCACACCTTGCTAAGCCACCATCTTTCCAGGATCTTTTTCTTGTCTTTTAATATAGGCACTTAGGGCAATAAATTTCCCTCTCAGCACAGCCTTTGCCACATCCCATAAGTTCTGATAAGTTATATTCTCATTTTCATTCTTCTCCAGATAGCTACTGATTTCTCTAGCAATTGGTTGTTTAAGAGTGTGCTATTTAATCTCCATATATTTGTGAATGCTCTCGCTCTTTGGTGGTTATTGAGATCCAGTTCATCCCATTGTGATCAGAGAAAGTGCTTTGAATTATTTCAGTGTTTTAAATTTATAAACACCTGTTTTGTGCCTCAGCATATGAACTATCCTGGAGAATGTTCCATGAGCACTAGTGAAGAATGTATATCCTTGTGTTTCAGGGTTCAATGACCTATATATGTATCTGCTAGGTCTAATTCATTTATCAAGGTATTTAACTTCTGTATTTCCTTGTTGATCTTCTGTCTGGTTGTTCTATCTATAGAGGAGAGTGGTGTATTGAAGTCTCCTACTATTATTATTGAAACATCTATCACTCCCTTCAGTTTTGCCAATGTCTGTCCCATGTACTTTGGAGCTCCTTGATTGGGAGCATAAACATTTATGATTGTTATATCTTCTTGGCGAATTGAATCTTTAATTAGTATATAGTGTCCTTTATCTCTTATGATGTCTTTACATTTAAAACCTATCTTGTCCAATATTCATATAGCTACTCCTGTTTTCTTTTGGTTACAATTTGTGTGGAAAATCTTTCTCCATCCTTTCACTTTCAATCTGTTTGTATCCTTGTATCTAAGATGAGTCTCTTGTAAGCAGCATATACATGGATTATGTTTCTTAATCTATTCTGCCAACCTGTATCTTTTAATTGGTAAACTTAGTCCATTAACATTCAAAGTTACTACTGACAAGGCATTTCTTGAATCCACCATCTTATCATTTTTAATTTTATTTGTCAGGTCTAAATATTTGTTTCCTTCTTTCTCTTTGTATTCTTTAAATTACCCTTAGTGATATTCTTCAATTCTATGCCCTCCTCCAGACCTCCCTCTCCTGTCATTTTTTTTTTTCAGCTGGCAGAACTCCTTTCAGTATTTCTTGTACAGCCAGTCTCTTGTTGACAAATTCTTTCAGGACTTCTTTGTCTGCGAAAACTTTAATCTCTCCCTCAGTTTTGAAGTACAATTTGGGTGGGTACAGAATTCTGGGCTGGAAGTCTTTTTCTTCAAGGATCTTGAATATATCATACCACTGCTGTCTCACCTCCAGGGTGCTAGTTGAATAGTCTGAACTCAATCTTATATGAGTTTCCCTTGTATGTAGTAGATTGTTTTTCTCTTGCTGCTTTCAGGATTTTCTGCTTCTCTTCAACATTTGACAGACTGATTAGTATGTGTTATGGGGAAAACCTATTTAGATTTATTTTGTTTGGAGTTCGTTGGGCTTCTTTGACTTGTATATTTATGTCCTTTATGAGGGTTGGCAAATTCCCCCCCTCCCTTTTATCCTCAGCTACCCTTCCTAGCCATTTTCTCCTCTCTTCTTCTGAGACACCAATGATTTTTATATTTGTGCACTTCATTTTGCCTATCATTTCCCTGAGATTCAATTCAAAATTTTCCATTGTTTTTGCCATTTGCTGTTTTGAGTCTTCGAAGTCAGTTATCCTGTTCTCTATATCACATATTCTTTTCTCTGTCTCTTCAAATCTGGTGTTGTATTCCTCTAGTATGTTTCTTATTTGGTCAACAAAGTCTTTAATCTCTGTAATATCCACTATTTTTCTATTTATTCTTTCAAATTCCTTTTTATGCTCTTCCACTGTCTTCTTGATCTCCTTTATGTTATCTGCTATCCTACTTATTTTATTAAGTACAGTTGTATGAACATCTTTGATTAGTTGCTCTAAAGTCTGTGTCTCCACTGGTCTTTTAATGTGGTCATTAGGCAAGACTATATCTGCCTGCATTGTGATATGCTTAGTGATCTGCTGTCTTCACGGCATGTAAATATCTTGATTGATTTACTTTGGGAGTTGATTTCTTTCAGTAGTTTATGGCCTTGTGTTTGCTGGGTGTTTGTACAGCAGGGAGCAGGGTACAGGGTGGAGCACTCAGTGTGGTGATTTGTTTCAGGGCAGGTATAGGCACAGGTTGGGGATGTTACACTGATGCTTGTGAACATCAGCGCTCAGCAGCCAGGGAGGATGTAGCTGTGCGGGTGCACCAGTCTGGAGTGCGTAACTCTGGTATGTGCTGGTCTAAGGCATGGGGCCCTTTGTGTGCATGCTGTAGAGCTATGGCAGCAGGTCAGCATTATGGCTTCATGGATTGGGGGCAGGTGTGATCCAGCTGTGCAGGTCAGCACTTTCTCAGAGCTGGGAAGGGTGGCTGAGGGCCATGCACATGTGTGGTTCTAGGACTGCTGTAAACTGAGGTTCCTAGAGCTGAATGATGTGATTGGGGGCCCATGCACATGCGTGGGTCTAGGAGTGCTATAAACTGATGCGCAGAGCTTGGGGGGGGGGTGAGGCTGTACGACACTATGGACAGGGGGCAGGGGTAACCTGGGTATGGAGGTTAGTGCCCACAGCCTTTATGTGGTGGCAACAGCCTGTAGGGAACAGGGAGGGGGAAGTAGTGCTCAGGAGGGGTGTAGGAGAGATGGGTTGGGCTGCACTTGGGGTGGGGGTGTGGGGCAGGTATGTGCACTGGGGGCCAGTGGGGTGGAGGCACCTGGAGTGCGGGTGATGGGGTTCGAGTGCATGGGGTGTGGGGTGAGTCACCAG
>PVIY010021249.1:0-42728 GCA_004026745.1 Myrmecophaga tridactyla
TTGTATGTGTGGTAGGTTTTTAAGTACGCTTTTTAAAAGATAAATGTTGGGTTTTGTAATTTGATATAAACTTAGAACGGTGGCATTTTGGGGCCTGGTGACCAAAAATCCAGCCAACCTTCTGACCAGCCGTGGGTCTGAATAAACCCTGTCCTGGCTCCGTGCGTCTTCTGGTTGCAGGACTCGGCAGTATATCCACCTGCGTGGGGTCACCCCTGAGAACGCAGGAGCTGTAGAAGGCCCCGCTGCCCTGTTCCCCAGTTAACGAACTGGTCATCTTGCCCGGTCCTTGTCGACTCTCCTCACCCGAAGTGTTGGGAGTTTGTTTTACAGCAGAGACGAAAGGCAGGTGCAGTGGGAGCCCTGTATGGAGGAGGCAGGGGTCCCTTGGGGGCTTGGCGAGCACGTGAATTCTGCACCCTGCCCCACGCAGGCCAGGGATTGCCCTCACCTGACAACCCTGGAACGTGTTGCCTTCTGATACCTTGCACATCCTCGTTCTAGTTTATGATGAGGCTGGTCGCTGGGGTCCTGTTTGGGTTTGCTGAGCTGCCAGAACACAACACACCAGAGATGGACCAGCTTTTATGAAGGGAAGTTTTTTTGGGTTACAAGTTACAGCTCCTCGGAGGAAAGGCAGCTGGCTTTCCTCTGGGGTTCTCTGTCACAAGAGAAGGCACATGGCGATGTCTGCTGGTTTTCTCCTGGCTTCTGGGTTCAAACAGTTTTACCTGCAGCGATCCTTTCCGCATCTCCAGTGTCTGGGTCTGTGTCAGCTCTGAGCTGCTTGGGCAGTCTGTACTGAGCACTCTTCTGGCCTCTCTTTTAAGCTTCCAGCTAGTTAAATTAAATGTCACTCATTGTGGAGGGCACTCCCCGTAGCTGACTGCAGATATAATCAGCCATAGATGTATTTCACATGTGATGAGTGTGGCCACAGCGGGGCACCATCACCTGGGCAAGGTGACACCTGAAGCTAATCACTACAGCTCCCACACACAGGCAGCCTGCCCACAGACAGTTGTTGAGTGTTAAGTGCCCCCCACTCACCCATGCCTACCCCTCTCTTGATATAGGTCAATTGCTTTTAGTGACATTTACTGGAAATGGTAGATGATAGTTTCTACAGGTTCCAGATTAACAGATGACTGGCATTTGTGTCAAGTCAAGAGCAGGAATAAATGCGTTTAGCCAGATGTTCTGGAGTCAGGCACTGATGACTCCTTCACAGCCTCTGTGGCCCTCCATGGGTTCTCCCCTCTCCCACATGGCCCACCCACTCACCAGCACCTCTCCTGTTCTTTTCCTTTCACCTGAAAATGTGCTCAGAGCTCTGGCACCTTCAAGAACAAAAGCAAACACGACGCTCCATTTCATCCACTCACATGTTCACTGCAAACAGCCACCCTGAGGCTGCCATCTGTAGCTGTGCTGGGGTCACTGACAACCAAACAAACCAACTGCTGTTCCGGAGAGCTTGAGGCAAGATCTGAAAGCTGGGGGCCGGGGTGAGAGCAGAAGCTCAAATACATGTGGGAGGCCCTGTGAGGGTCCAGGAAGGGTCAGCAAGTTAGAGAAAGCGGCCAGGTGCAGGTCACCTTGTGACCAGGCCTTGGGATTGTGGTCCAAGTGGCTGGGGCTTGGGGGGGGGGGTCCTTTGAGAAGAGCCAGGTGGGGACTCTTCCTTCCCCAGGTGCCTTTCTCTACTCACCTGGATGCATCTGGGGTAGGTTATGCCAACTGCCACCACCTCCTCAACTCCCTCTTCCCCCTTGACTTTTGGCCATCCAGCTGCCTCTGAAGCTGCCTCACTGCAAAGCCCAGACATTTCTCAGACCCTGTGCCCCATGCCTTCTTTCTGGCAGTGTCTGGCATGGGCGCTGGGTTCTCTGTGCCAGAAAGAGACTATAAATAAACAGAAATCGTGAAAAGGAATCAGAGCTGACAATCACAGTAACAGAAAATTTCCTACAGGGGTTCAGTAGCAGATTAGAGCTGACAAGAAAGAATCAGTGAACTTGAAGATGAGACTATTGAAATCATTCAGTTTGATATGTAGAAAGATAAAAGAATAAAGAAAAGTGAACATAATGTAAAGACCTGTTAGACAGCAGGGTGCCTATAGACGCATTTTGAGAGTAAGGGAGTCCTAGTAGGAGAAAAAGAAGGGTAGAGAGAGTATTTGAGGAAAAATAATGGCTGAAAGTATTCACAATGTAATGAAAGATATATAGATATATGCAAGAAGCTCAAGAAAATATAAATAGAATAAATCCAAATAGACACACACCGAGACATAACCATGCTATGGAATGCCAACTATGAAGGGGATTCTCAAAGTCACAAGAGAAAAGCAGTTCTACATTAACAGTAGGAGACTTCAGTACACAACTTTCAATAATTGACTGAACATATAGCCAGAAGATCAATAAGGAAATAGAGGTCTTGGGCAATATTAAGAGCCAATTAGTCCTGGTAGATTACAGAGCTTCATCCAACACAGCAGAGCGCACATTCTTCTCACGTACACACAGGTTATTCTCTAGAATAGGCCATATACTAGGTCACAAAACAAGTCTCAAAAAATTAAAAAAGAAGTCATAAAAAGTATCTTTTCTAACCACTAAGAAATGTACAAGGAACCTCAATAAGATTAAGTGTCAATCACCCATTAAAACAGCAGTGTGATGACATATTTTAAATTCTGAAAGGAAAAAGAAATGATAACCAAGAATTCTATATCTGGCCAAACTTTCAAAAGTGAGGGAAAGACTAAGCCATGCCCCAATAAACCAAAGAGAAGGGAATCTTTAATTGGCCCAACAACTAAAAGGAGTTCTGTGGGTAGAAAGGAAAGGACACAAGATAGTAGACAACCCACATGAATAGATGAAGTTCTCTGATAAAAGTAATAATGTGGATAAATATAAATGCAAATGCATTAAAAAGTAATGAAAAATTGATGATTTTGAGCACATAATCCATAACTATGTAATGTGTGATAAGAACTACATAAAGATGGGGGGGAACCCAAGAGAACCTCTTTTGTTGCTCAGATGTGGCCTCTCTCTCCAGCCAACACAACAAGCAAACTCACCACCCTCCCCCTGTCTATGTGGGACATGACTCCCAGGGGTGTGGATCTTCCTGGCAACGTGGGACAGAAATCCTAGAATGAGCTCAGACTCAGCATCAAGGGATTGAGAAAACCTTCTCGACCAAAAGGGGGAAGAGTGAAATGAGACAAAAGAAAGTGTCAATGGCTGAGAGATTCCAGAGTTAAGAGGTTATCATGGGGGTTATTCTTACACATTAAATAGATATCACCTTGTTAGTCAAGATGTAATGGAGAGAGAGCTGTGTTCTGGTAGCCATGTTTCTTGAAGATGATTATATAATGATATAGCTTTCACAATGTGACTGTGTGATTGTGAAAACCTTGTGTCTGATGCTCCTTTTATCTACCTTATCAACAGACGAGTAAAACATAAGAAATAAAAATAAATAATATGGGGAACAAATGTTAAAATAAATTTAGATTGAGGCGCTAGTGATCAATGAAAGTGAGGGGTAAGGGGTATGGTATATTTGAATTTTTTTCTGTTTTCTTTTTATTTCTTTTTCTGAATAGATGCAAATATTCCAAGAAATGATCATGATGAATATGCAACTATGTGATGATATTATAGATTATATATGTAGAACGGAATGATCATAAGTTAAGAATGTTTGCGTTTGTTTGTTGATAAATTTTTTTTTTTAATTAAAAAGTAAAAAAAAGATGAGGGGGTGGAGGGTAATAGAACACAGACTGTGTTAGCTCTTGAAATTAACCAAACTAGATTTAGGATGTTAAATTTAAGCCCCATTGTAACCACAAAGAAAGTATCGGGAATGCATGCCCAGAAGGAAATAAGGAATTCTAAAAGTTTCACTACAAGCAGTCAATGAAATCTGAAAGTAGAGAGTAATGGAAGAACTGAGGGACACAAAAAGTATAAGACTTACAAAAACCAAAGACTAAAATACCAGAAGAAAGTCCCGCATTATCAGTAGTTACTTTAAATATAAATGGGTTAAACTCTCCAGTCCAAAGGCAGAAATTGGTAAAATGGATTTAAAAAAAAGTACGACCCAACCATAATCTCTTTCCAAGAGACTTGTTAAATTAAAAGACACAAGTAGGTTAAAAGTGAAAGCACAGAAATATTCCATGCATTCAATAGTCAAGAGATTATTGCACAAGTACACGCAGATTATTCTCTAGAATGGGCCATATACTAGGGCACAAAACAAGTCTCAAGAAATTGAAAATGATAGAAATAATTTAAAAGTATCTTCTCCAACTACTAAGAAATGAAGCTAGAAATCAATGACAGAGCAAAAACTGCAAAAATTAATGAGTGGAAATTAAACAATAGACTCAACGAACCAAAGCCAAAGAAGAAATCACAAAGGAAAATTAGGAAATATTTTGAGATGAATAAAAACAAAAACACATACCATACTGATTGTGAAAACCTTGTGCCTGATGCTCCTTTTGTCCAGGGTATGGGCAGATGAGTAAAAAAATATGGATAATGAGGATAAGGGGTAAAATAAATCAGGTGGATTGGGAGACTGGTGGTCGATGAGAGGGAGGAGTGAGGGGTCTGGGATGTATGTCTTTTTTTTTTTTTTCTTTTTATTTCTTTTTCTGGAGTGATGCAAATGTTCTAAAAATAATCATGGTGAAGAACACACAACTATGATGATATTGTGAGCCATTGATTGCACACCATGTATAGACTGTATATGTGTGAAGATTTGCACTAGAAATTAAAAAAAATTTTAAAAGAATCCACCAGCAGCCCAAACCACAGTTCAACCTGACTGCAGTTGTTATAAACCATGGAAGTTAATCCAAGTCTCTTGATTTTTTAAAAAAATCAATTTCTTATGTTACATAGAGTAATTAAAGTCAATTTATGAAAAATTTAAAGAAAAGAGCACGTGCTGCCTTCAGATAAGAAAATAAAACCTTTTCAAAATGAACCGGAGTTATTTTATTTTACATAAATGTAAATATTTCCAAGGATAAATTTCTAGAGGTAGGATTGCTGGTCAAAAGATAGGTACTTTTTAAATTTTTAAACTTGTTGCCAAGTTAACTACTGCAGAAATTACTCCAATCTGCATTTCCCTCTATTAATGTGTTGAAGGGCCTATTTTCATACACCCTTAGCCAAAACAGTGAATTACTTTTAGTATCTTCGCCAACTTTTTAGGTTAAAAAATGGTGTCTGATGCCGTGGGGGTGGTTAGGAAAAAATATATATGTAACATATACTAAAAAGTGCATAAGTCTTTTTTTTCATTCCATTCTTGATATATAATCAATAACTCACAATATCATCACATAGTTGTACATTCATCATCATGATCATTTCTTAGAACATTTGCATCAATTCAGAAAAAGAAATAAAAACAGAAAAAAAAATTCATACATACCATACCCTTTACCCCTCCCGTTCATTGATCACTAGCATTTCAATCTACTAAATTTATGTTAACATTTGTTCCCCCTATTATTTATTATTTATTTATTTTTTGCATGGGCAGGCACTGGGAATCTAATTTTTTTTTCATTTTACAATATTTAATGAGCTATATTTTAGGTAATTACTTTTGACACTTTTTTCGAATATTTATTTTTAATCCATATGTTTTATTCATCTGTTGATAAAGTAGATAAAATGAGCATCAGACACGAGGTTTTCACAATCACACAGTCACATTGTGAAAGCTATATCGTTATACAATCATCTTCAAGAAACATGGCTACTGGAACACAGCTCTACATTTTCAGGCACTTCCCTCCAGCCTCTCCATTACATCTTGATTAACAAGGTGATATCTATTTAATGCATAAGAATAACCTTCAGGATAACTTCTCAACTGTGTTTGGAATCTCTCAGCCATTGACACTTTATTCTGTCTCATTTCACTCTTCCCCCTTTCAGTCGAGAAGGTTTTCTCGATCCCTTGGTGCTGAGCCCCAGCTCATTCTAGGATTTCCGCCAGGAAGGTCCACACCCCTGGGAGTCATGTCCCACGTAGACAGGGGGAGGGCAGTGAGTTTCTTGTTGTGCTGGCTAGAAAGAGAGGCCACATCTGAGCAACAAAAGAGGTTCTCTGGGGGTGACTCTTAGGCCTAATTTTAAGTAGGCTTGACCTATCCTTGTGGGGTTTTCATATAAACAACCCCCAAGATTGAGGATTCAGCCTATTGAGTTGTTTGTCTCCACTGCTTGTGAGAATATCAGGAATTCTCCACTTGGGGAAGTTGAATTTTTCCCCTTTCTCACCATTCCCCCAAAGGGACTTTACAAATACTTTTTTATTCACTGTTCAAATCGCTCTGGGATTTATCGAGGCATCACTCTGGACAAACCTACAAAATCTCATGCCCTACTCAAGTTTCCATGTGGTGTTCCATTAAGCTGTCCACATAATTTATGTTTTAACTAGTACATTTTCTAATATAATTTTTGTACCAAATAAACATTATTTGCTTTATTCTCACTCATAAATTAAAGTTTTAAAATAGGAATTACCATCTATTTGTGACACCCTGCAGCATTGACGTTACTTTGTTCTTCCTCATGCAAAAACATTTTTAAATTTGTACATTTAGTCACTATCATTATACACTCTAGGCATTCCTAGATTAAACCATCTCAGTCTTTATTGTCTATCTTTCCTTATGATTTCATTTGTGCCCCCAGCCCTCCTCCATCGTTCTCACATTCAGCTTCATTCAGTGTAATAACATTATTGTAGTACAGTTAGGTAGTATTGTGCTGTCCATTTCCAAGTCTTTACAATCAGTCCTCGTGCCAGTTTGAATCTGTGGTGGACCCCAAGAAAGACATGTCCTTGAATCCTCATTCAATATTGCTGGGTGGGAGCATTTTGATTGTTCCCATGGAGATGTGACCCACCCAATTGTGGGTGGTAACTTTTGATTAGATGATTTCCATGGAGGTAAGCCTCCATCCGTTGAAGGTGGAGTTGCTTACCGGAATCCTTAAAAAGAGGACACATTTTGGAGAGAATCTGTTTTGTAGAGCCACGAGAAAGCCAGCAGTTGCCGCCATGTTCGCCATGTGCCCTTCCAGCTGAGAGAGAAACATGAACGTCATCGGCCTTCTTGAACCAAGGTATCTTTCCCTGGATGCCTTTGAGTGGACATTTCTATAGACTTGTTTTAATTCGGGCATTTTCTCGGCCTTAAAACTGTAAGCTAGCAACTTATTAAATTCTCTTTTTTAAAAACCATTCTGTTTCTGGTATAATGCATTCTGGCAGCTAGCAAACTAGAACAATCCTGCTGCACAATCTGTAATCCCTTCAGCTCCACTTATGTGGGTGGTAACTTTTGATTAGATGGCTTCCATGGAGATGTGTCTCCACCCATTCAGGGTGGGGTTGCTTACTGCAGCCTTTTAAGGGGGAAACATTTTGGAAAAAGCTTCAGAGCCACAAGAGTCGAGAGCCCAGACAACCACAGACCTTTGGAGATGAAGAAGGAAAATGTCACTGGGGAACTTCATGAAACAAGAAGCCTGGAGAGAAAGCTAGCAGACGTTGCCACGTTCATCATGTGCCTTTCCAGTTGGGAGAGAAACCCTGAGCTTCATTGGCCTTTCTTGAGTGAAGGTAACCTCTTGTTGGTGCCTTAATTCGGACATTTTCATAGCCTTGCCTTAATTTGACATTTTCATGACATTAGAACTAGAAACTTGCAACTTAATAAACTCCCCCATTTAAAAGCCATTCCGTTTCTGATATACCGCATTCTGGCAGCTTGCAAACTAGAACACCCCTTTATTATTAACTCCTTGTCCTAGTGTTATATATTTGTTCTACTTCATGAAAGAACAGTTTTAGATTTGTACACATAATCACAGTTATTGTCCACTACAAGATTCACAGTGTTATACGTTCCCATGTCCTAATATTCAGCTTCCCTTCTGGTGATATACGTGACCCTAAGCTTCCTTTTCAACCACATTTACACACAGGTCAGCTCTGTTAATTAAACTCAAACGACATGCTACCCAGACCTTGTATATATTTCCAAACATTTAAGTTCTACCTAGTTAAATATTCTGCACATACGAAGCAACCACTTCTCATTCTCTAGCCTCATTCTATTTCCCGGTAGCCTATGTTCTAGATTTTATGTCTATGAGTTCACATATTATAATTAGTTCATATTAGTGAGAACATACAATATTTGACTCTTTGCCTCTGACATTAATATAATGTCCTCAGTGTTCTTCCATGTAGGTGCATGCCTCAGGATTTCATTCCTTCTCACTACTTAATAATATTCCATCATATGTGTATACCAAATTTTTATGTATCCATTAATTGGTTGATGGACATGGGTTATTTCCATCTTTCAGCAATTGTGAATAATGCTACTATGAGCATAGGTGTGCAAGTGTCTGCTTGCCTCCCTGCTTCCAGATCTTCTGGAAGATCGCAGGATTGCTAGAACATAACAAAAATACATACTCAGATTTCCAAGGAACTGCCTGTCTTCCACAGTGCCTGTAACATTTTACATTCCCAGCAGCATTGAATAGGTGTTTCAAGTAGGTATTTGAATTAATTTTTGTAAAGGGTGTGAGATAGGGGTGCTTTTCCATTGTTTGGGTTATGGATATCCAGTCCTCTCAGCATAATTTATCGAAGAGAAGGTTCTGTCCCAATTGAGTGGGCTTGGGAGCCTTGTCCAAAGTGAATTGACCATGGATTGTAGTATCCATTTCTGAACTCTCAATTTATTGCCAATGATCAATATGTCTACCTTTGGCCAGTATCATACTGCTTGACCACTGTGGCTTTATAATATGTGTTAAGATCAGGAAGCATGAGTCTTCCCACTTCATTCTGCTTTTTAAAGATATATTTTGGCTATTCATGACCCCTCATCCTTCCAAGTAAATTTGATAATTAGCTTTTCCATTTATGCAGAATAGGCTGTTAACATTTTGATTGGTATTGCATTGAGTCTCTAGATAAATTTAGGTATAATCGATGTCTTAATGACATTTAGCTTCCCAATCCATGAATATGAAATGTCTTTCCACTTATTTAGGTCTTCTTTGCTTATTTTTAGCAATGTTTTGTAGTTTTCTGTGTACAGGTCCTTTACATACTTGGTTATGTTTATTCCTAGATATTTGATTGTTTCATTTGCTGTTATAAATTGAATTTTTTTCTTGATTACCTCCTTGGTTGCCTCATTACTAGTGTATAGACACACCAATGATTTATGCATGTTGATCTTGTATCCTGCCTCTTTGCTAAACTAGTTTATTTGCTCTGGTGGCTTTATCATAGTTATTTTTGGACTTTCTAAATATATGATCATGTAATCTACAAATGGTGAAATGTTACTTATTCCTTTCCAATTTCGATAGCTTTTATTACCTCTTCTTGCCTAATTGTTTGAGCTAGAGTTTCTAGCACAATAGTAAATAAGAGTAGTAACTCAGAATACTTGTCTCGTCTCCGAAGTTAGAGGGAAAACTTTCATTTTACATTGAATACAATGTTATCTGTGTTCTTTTCATATATGAGCTTTTTCGTCTTGAGGAATTTTCCTTCAACTCCTATGTTTTGGAGTGTCTTATAAAGAAAGTATGCCGAATTTTGCCACTTTGCCTTTTCTACCTCAATCGAGATGATCATGAGGCTTTTATCTTCTGATTTCTTAATGTGGTATATGACATCTGTTGATTTCCTTGTGTTGAATCACTTTTGCATATTTCAAAGTTGCACTTGCTATACACTCGGTCATGCTGTATATTTCTTTTACTGTGCTTCTAGATTCGATTTGCAAGTATTTTTGCATCTATAGTCATTAGAGAGAATGGGCTTTAGTTTTATTTACTTGTATTATTTTTTTTATTACTTACTTGTAATTTCTTTATCTGTCTTGGTTTCAGGATTATATTGACTTCATAGAATGCCTTAAGTGTTCCTTCCTTTTCAATTTTTTGGGAGAGTTTGAGCAGGATTAGTATTAATTATTCTTGGAATGCTTGGTACAATTCACCTGTGAAGTCACCTGATCATGAGCTTTATTGGGAGGCCAGTAGCCTTGATTTCTGAAGACAACTTTATAAAGACATAACTTTTACAGCATGACTGTGTGATTGTGAAAACCTTGTGTCTGATGCTCCTTTTTATCCAGGGAATGGACAGATGAGTAAAATAAATAAATAAATAAATAAGTAAATAAATAAATAAATAAATAAATAAATAAATAACTGGGGGGAATAATAGGGGGGAAAGAAGGGCTAAAATAAACTGGGTAGATGGAAATATCAGTGGTCAATGAGAGGTTGGGGTAAGGGGTATGGTATGTGTAAGTTTTTCTTTTTTCTTTTTATTTCTTTTTCTAGAGTGATGCAAATGTTCTATAAATGATCATGGTGATGAATACACAACTATGTGATGTTGTGAGCCATTGATGGTACACCATGTATGGACTGTATGTGCATAAATATTTGTAAATATTAAACAAAAAAAAGAACATATACCATATCAAAACTTATGGATGTATCAAATGCAGTGCTCAGAGGGAAACTTATAGCTCTAAAATGCTTACATTAAAAAAGAAGTGTTCTCAAATCAGAAACCTAACTGCACATCTGGAGGAACTAGAAAAAGAATGAATCAAACACAAAATCAGCAGAAGGAAGGAAATAATAGATATCAGAGCATAGATTAATGAAATAAAGAACTAGAAAAAGAACAGAAAGAATCCGCAAAACTAAAAGACGGTTCTTTGAAAAGATCGATAAATTGACAAAGCTTTAGCTAGACTAACAAAGGAAAAAAGAGAAAGGATGTTAATAACAAAAATCAGAAATGAAAGTGGGGACACTGGTATCAACCCTAGAAATAAAAAGGATTATAAGAGGATATTGTGAACAATTACACTTTAGACACTACATAAACTCACTCAAGAAGAAATAGAAGGTCTCAATGGGCCAGTAACAAGCAAAGAGAGTGTCCCAGTAGGCAAAATCCTCCCAACAAAGGAAAGTCCAGGACAAGATGGTTTCACTGGTGTTTTTTATTTTAAATACCAAAAAATACCAAACAAACACAAACATTCTTAACTTTTGATCATTCCATTCTACATATATAATCAGCAATTCACAATATCATCACATAGTTGCATATTCATCATCATGATCATTTCTTGGCACATTTGCATCTATTCAGAAAAAGAAATAAAAAGAAAACAGAAAAAAACACTAGCGTGTTTTAACCAACATTCAGAGAATTAACATCAATCCTTCTCAAACTCTGCCAAAAATTGAAGTGGAGGGAACACACCTCAACTCATTCAATGAGGTCAACATTACTCGAATATACCAAAGCCAGTTGGAGATGTCATAAGAAAATTGCAGGCCAATATCCTCAACAAAATGCTAGTAAACCAAATCCAGCAGCACATCAAAAGATTATACACCATGAGCAAGTGGGATTCATCTCAAGTGTGTAAGGGTGATTTGATATAAGAAAATCAATATTATTTACCACATTAATAGAGTGAAGGAAAAAATACATGATCACCTCAATTGATGCAGAAAACTCATCTGGCAGAAACCAGCATCCTTTAAAAAAAAACTCAGAAAACTAAGGATAGAAGGGAATTTCCTCAATAGAATCAAGGGCATATATGAAAAACCCACATACTAAATGGTGGCACAATGAAAGCTTTCCCCCTAAGATCAGGAACAAGGCAACAGTGCCCATTATCTGTATTGTTATTTAACATTGTACAATACTAGACAAAGCAACTAGGCAAGAAAAAGAAATAAAGGCATCAAAATTGTGAAAGGAGGAAGTAAAATTATGCTAATTCACAGATGACATGATACTTTATATAGAAAATCTAGGAGAATCTCGATAAGAAAGCTACTAGACTTTGGTGGTTGGGTTCATGGCCAGGTGATGGTGCCCAGTTGTTTTGTCAGATAAGCACTGGCCAAACCATTACTGTGAGGACATTTCATATACTTAAATTATTAGTCAGTTGATTGAGTCTATGGCTGATTACATCTACAATCAATTAATTATGTTTACAATCAACTATTCAGCCCAATCTCATTGGATTCCACAATGAGAGAATCAACCAGCTGTGGCTAATCCAGTGAATTGGGTGTAATGCAATTGGTTGAAGACTTTTAAGGGAGAGGTGACAATTTCAACAGTCTATTTCAGCCAGCCAGCCTCTCCTGGGAATTCATCAAAGACTTTCATTGGAGTTGCCAGCTTAGGGCCTGTCCTACAGAATTTGGACACATGAACCCCCACAGTTGCATGAGACATTTTTATAAAATCTCATATTTACAGATCTCCTCTTGGTTCTGTTCCTTAGAGAACCCTGACTAATACTTAGACTAATAAGAAAATTCAGCAGAGTGGTGGGGTATAAGAGCAATACAGAAAATCAGTAGTGTTCCAACATACCAGCAATTAACAATGCAAAAAAAAGGAAATCAATAAAGCAAATCAACTTATGGTAACAACTAAGAGCAGGCACAGCAGTCTTTCCTCTCCCACATGCTTGCACCAGGAGGGAAATTTCTCCTTCCAGTCCCCAAGCTTCCCCTGGGGTGGCTGATGGTGTCTGTACACTAGAGCCTGTGAGTGGATGTGAATAATTCTTTTCTCTGCTGCTCTTGGGTGTTCTGTATTCTCACAATAACCCACAACTGGGCTTTGGAGATTTAAAAGGTTTAGTTAAATTTGTACTGGCTTGTAAGGAGTACAGCATCTGCTCGTGTCCTGCCTCTCCTGGGGGAAACCAGTATTTCCTTAGATTTCAGATTAGCTAGTTGACCCACAACTCACACTCAAATAGGTGCAGTGAAAATTATGAATTTCCAGATGATCTGGATTTGTGGTTGTTGTAAGAGAAAGAGCAACACTGTCCAGGTTTCTACATCGTTAGGCAGAAATTGGAAGCCCTTTTAGCTTTTCATCTGTATCTTGTTCATCATTTTTAAAGTAGTTGCTAGAGGGAATGAAATGCATACTTTTTGCTATGTATTTTATTTATTTATTTTTTGCATGGGCAGGCACCAGGAGTCGAACCGGGTCTCTGGCATGGCAGGCAAGAACTCTGCCTGCTGAGCCCCTCTGGCCTGCCCTGAAATGCGTATCTTTAATGATCACAATCTACTTAGAGTAAATATTGAATTACTGCAGATACAATATGGGAATCTTGAAACTGTATAGCTCAATTTGCCACATTTTTGTGCTATTGCTGTCAGAGTTTTTATATCCGTAAATATTACAAATCCAAACAATTATGTAATTAAAAGAATAGAAATAGATATAGGCTTTTACTTTTTTGTTTTTTTTACCATTTGAGTTTTCTTTACTTATTGACAGTCATTCTTTCTTTCTGGGCACATGGTATTATCATACATTTTTCTACATACAAACTATATTTTTGTTTCAATGTCTAATTCTATCACGGTAGGATTTCCTTTCAATGAGCCACAGCCAGCCTTGGCTACTCTCAGGAATCCCACTTACATTGTCTAATGATTTCTTCTGGAAAATGACCATTTTTCTCCTTTTCATTCTTGAAGGATATCAAACTTGAGTTGGGCTCTTTCGTTTTTCCTACCACCCCTCTCTCTTTTGGCTTCCACTCCCTTGAATCGAGAAGACATTCCTCATTGTAACTGCTGTTCCTTTACAAGTCATTTTGTTTGTTTCTTTCTTTGCAAGCTTCTAAGTTTTCTCTTTTGGCCACTGACAGGTTTCCTCTTGTCATCTAGTGATGGTTTTCCTTGTTACTAGCCTCAAAGAGTGCTGAGTGTCCCATGAAAGAGTGGCTCGGTGTCATCTCAGTTTGGCATCTCCAGATTTTGCCTTAGTTACCCCCTCTCTCTCCTTCCCCTCCAGGACCTCAGTTCCACACATGTTCTGCTGAAATACTGTGTTGCTCATGCTGGTACTTGCTCTTCATCTGTTTATATGTTCTACCCATACTTTCTTCTGAGGTTGACGTCCCACCTATATCCCAGCCAGCCAACTCTTTCCAGGACCAAGTCTAATCTGGTCGTCAAACCATCTAGTGAGTTCTTTCCTTCTGTGATGTTAAAAGTCAGGAAAATACTACTGGGATTATTTTCCTTCCATCAGAGTTCCCATTTTCTGCTCAAACCGAAATCTCCTTTTTTATCTCAGTAACTTATTAATCGAAGTTATTTTTGGATCCATCGAGTAGGTTTTCAATCACCTTTACAGCGTGCCGTGGCTTACGTACCATAAAAAATTCTAAGTATGACGTTCACGTGACTTTGACAAAGTTACCAGGATGTGGTACAAAACCCCTCAAACATAGGAGTGGACAGAAATGGGAAAGACTGGGGTGAATGCCACAGAGAGCACAGAAGGCCTCAGAGAAACTGAGTCTACTGTTCACTTGTTTTATAATCATATCAGTTTCTTTATCATCATTATTTTGAAAGATGAAAAACTATGCATAGAGTATAAGTCAATAGCCCATGTCTGCACGGGTGGTAAATGCCTGAGCTCTACTTCAGACTTCGCCAGGATCCATTTCCAGATTCCAGGCTCTTAACCACCAAACCTGACCGTCTCCCATAAGCCACACAGGGGTTTCTAACCTAAAACAAACTCATGTCATCCAATGTCAAAGCAAGCTTCCAGCTTCTGCCCATCTTCTCGAGATAAACTCCCGGCTACAACCCAAACCTCTTCCACCCAAACATAGCCACTTGCCATGCATGACATTCTTTGGTCACCTCATGAGGGAAACAAACAGCCCACAGCTCACTGGGCTTTCAAACTCAGGTGTATCTAGTCCTTTACAGTTCTCATATGCTTTACTAGTTCTGGAGCTCTTCATTCCTTGCTATAGAATTGAGTTACTATCTGGTATCATTTCCTTTCAGCCAGAACAACTTCCTTCAGCGTTTCTTGTTTGTACAGTTCTCTGGGGAACTCTACAATGTTTTCATTTCACCTTCTTAAAAAAATGAGTTTCATGTGGAAATAATTTTCAAACTCACAGGACAGTTGCAAAAATACTACAATCTCCATCAGAGCAGAAAATTCCAACATACGCCACCCCCAGAGACCACACCCACCAATTCTAACATTTTACCACGTTTGCTGTCATCACTCTGATTTTTCTGTCTTCGGAGTATTTGAGAGCAGCCGCATACCCCCTCCTACTTGAATACGCAATACTTCCATGTACGTGTCCTAAGAATAAGGCTATTCACTTGTGTAACCATTTTAAGTGCAAGTTCAAGAAATTGAACACTGAAAAAAAGACTTACAGTCTATATTCCAAAATTTTCTTTTTTTCCCAATAATGTCCTTTTGAGCCTTTCCTTAGATCCCATCCGGCGCTGTGACATAGTAATGTTTTTGCATTTTTCAATATCCTCCAACTCTTCCAAACCCATCGATAATTATGCACCTCCTGCAGGCACTCTCTCGGCTCTGTGCCTCTGTTATCTTTCCCCATCAATAATTACATACCTCCTGCAGGCACTCTCTCGGCTCTGTGCCTCCGTTACCTTTTCCCAAGGTTAACTCCGTGGGAAGCTGTGCCCAGAAGTCGGGTGCACGCACCCCTTTGGCTTGTACCTTCTTTGACCCACCATCAAACCCTACCTGCACCTCCAGTTGGCGCTGACTGTCATGGCAAGGAAAGGCTGTCTTTCCTCCCATCCCAAAGTGAGCCCAAGTGAGCCCCCCAAAACACTGTATCTTGCTTGCCCAGCTGGACTTGCCTGAGTCATTCTCAGGCCTGCCTTACCCCTCGCAGCTGGGAGCAGGCTGCCCCGGTCCACCGCCCATGCCTTACTCAGAACAGTTGGTATAGTGGGCAGGATGCGATGGAGAAGAGCTCAAGCTGGGCTGGGGAGTCCGCGGGGGTAACCCCAGGGTGCGATTCCTCTGGGCAGGGAGGGGTTGACTTCTGCAGATCCCCACGCGAGCACGAGGACACCCCGAGAACACCTGAGGGCATGCTACAAGAGCAAAGAATCATGACATTTAGTGCAGTTGGTAGATGCGCTGCAGCTGGGCACAGTATGGTCAGTTGGGGCAGACTGGATGGAGAAAGAGAAACCCACAAGTGGGAGTTGCAGTTAGAGAGAGATACACCGCTTTAGTCACAGGCCTTCCAGAACATAAGGGAGATAGGTGCATGGACAGTCTGACCTGTTGCACTAAGAGGCCACAAGAAGACTGGACGAAAGAGTAGAGCTACCTTAGCTAAGAGCAGCTGGGATCTTGGAACCTGAACCCCTGGGAGGATGAAGACACTGAGACTGATATGGAGGTGACAGAAGTGGAAGCACCCAGCCTCCAAGTTCCACCTCTCATACCAAGGAAAGCTGAACCCCAAGTACGGCAAGCAGCCCAAGCTGGGGTGGTCCGTAGTGCACCTGTGAATGAAACTATAATTGTGAAGGAATGCTCTGCTGGAGAACTGATTGAATTGGGAAAAGCCTTCCAGCAGCACTCCCCCCACCCAAAGAATCTTTAGCCACTTGGATGGTATGTCTATGGGACAGTGAGACTGATGGAATTAGCCCAAAGGTCAGAGAAGCAGGAAAAAGTAGCGTCATGACCCACCCAACTTTAAGACAAAAGCTGCACAATTTACAAGGAACTGCTGGGACTGGCTGATTCTAGCTGCAGAGATTTATAGGTGACGTCTGTTGGACTTCCTAATCCACCCAGAGGGTGGAAAACTATTAAAGAAGGTCAGGCAATGTTCAGAGAACCAGGCATGAGAGAAGCAATAGATGACCAAGATTTTAAAGGACCTGACCCTGTTATGTTTACGGGAGAAATTCGGAGAAAGATCATTAACTCAAGAACTAGGGAATGGCGTGGCGCTTTAGTAACCCTCTTGAGTTTCCTAGTGGAGAAGATGTGGCTGACGTTAGTGCTCACTAAGTCACTAAGTGATCTTGACCGAGTGACAGAGAGAGAGTGAGTTAAAAAGATAATAAAGGGGTAAGGCAAGAGGGCAGCTCAGCGAGCTGTGGGATTTAGTTCATCCTCCAGAGCAGCTAGTAAATAGCCAGGAACAATACAGAACAGCTCCTGGGGCCACGTCAGTGACCAGACACACAGCGTACCCCAGTCTGGACCAGCTGGACTGGCTGTGAGCGCCCCCAGAACCGTGAGTTCCCCAAGCCACGGCGGCCGGTACCTCCCCCACAGGCTGCCTTCCAGAGGGGAAAGGAAAGAGACTTTACCAGCAGCAGGGGCTGAGCCCAACCAAAAGCCAATTGTGGAATTAATTCACAAATTCTGACTAGTGAAAATAAGCCCCCAGCTCAGCTGATCCTCAAGTGAAAGCAGAGGTCACTGATTTTTGCCCCAGTGCAGAGCGGGCAGGGCTGACGGGAAAAAACAGAGTTTTTTTCGGATTGGACAGCACATAATACTTGAAAGTGTCTGGACCCTGAAGGAAAGGAGGGGGCACATAGGACCTGGAGATACAAAGATTGTATCTTGATTGGCAAACCCGAGGAACAGGGGTCCTGCTCTGAAAAGGATTTTTTTCCCTTTCTTTTTTGTGGCTGTGTTTCCAAGGCTTGACTGCTCTTTGGATACAGCTGCAGGGCTTCTCAAGCTCCAGTTGCCCCAGGCATGGACAGAATTAAGCTTGTTTGAGAGCTTGTCTGGAGGCTGTGCCTTCCCTATGAGAGGGGTGGGGCCCAGCTCAGGTGGACTCCCTCCCTCAAGGAGTTCAGACCCCAGGGTTTGGAAATTTGAAGCAATTAAAGCCACCCTACAACCTCTCCTCTGTCTCCACCACGCCACAGCAGGGAGACTCTGCTGAAGTTAAAGGTACCGCATCACCTTATGCTGGTGGCACCTGCAGGCAGACAAGCACCACATACTGGGCAGGAAAAGAAAAACACAGAGTCCAGAGACTTCACAGGAAAGTCTTTCAACCTGCTGGGTCTCACCCTCAGGGAAAACCAACGCAGGTGACTCTTTCCTCCTGATAGATAGGAGGCCAGTTTGGTCTGGGAAAATCTGGCTGGGGTCTATAATAACTAAGTAGACCCTCCTAAGGGGGGGAAAAGGCACCATACAGGCAGGGAAAGAACAAAAAAACAAGAACTGAAAAATTCTTATCTGTTAAAAAAAAAACCTAAGCTAGAGGTCCAGAATAAGCTGAACTAAAATGTCAAAGAACAGACAACAAAGTGATCCAGCAAGAAAATCCTAGGTAAAAAAAGGTGAAAACAATCTCCCAAATAGACTAATTAAGGAAATTAAATGCCTAGACGCCAGCAAAAAATAACAAATCATACTAGGAAAATTAAAGATATGGACCAAAGGAGCAAACCAACAATTCAAATTACATACAGGAGTTGAAACAATTAATTCAGAATATACAAACAGACATGGAAACCCTCATCAAAAATCAAATCATTGGCAAACACGAGGCCCTGGGTTCGATCCCCAGAACCTCCACCAAAAAAAAAAAAAAAAACAATGAATTGAGGGAGGATATAAAGGAGGCAAGGAACAAACAAAAAGAAGAAATCGAAAGCCTGAAAAAACAAATCACAGAACTTATGGGAATGAAAGGCACAGTAGAAGAGATGAAAGGAAAAAAAAATGGAAACCTACAATGTCAGATTTCAAGAGGCAGAAGATAGGATTAGTGAACAGGAGGACAGGACATCTGAAATCTGACAAGCAAAAGAAAACATAGGGAAAGAATAGAAAAATATGAGCAGGGACTCAGGGAATTGAATGATAACATAAAATGCACAAATATACGTGCTGTGGGTGTCCCAGAAGGAGAAGAGAAGGGAAAAGGAGAAATAAAACTAATAAAGGAAATTATCACTGAAAATTTCCCAACTCTTATGAAAGACTTAAAATTACAGATCCAAGAAGTGCAGCGTACCCCAAACAGAATAGATCCAAATAGATGTACTCCAAGACACTTACTAATCAGAATGTCAGAGGTCAAAGAGAAAGAGAGAATCTTGAAAGCAGCATGAGAAAAACAATATTATGCAGCTGTAAGACAGAATAAAGTTATGAAGTATGTAACAACATGGATGGACCTTAAGGACATTATGCTGAGTGAGATTAGCCAGAAACAAAAGGACAAATACTGCATGGTCTCACTGATATGAACTGACATTAGTGAATGAACTTGGAGAATTTCACTGGTAACAGAGACCATCAGGAGATAGAAATAGGGTAGATATTGGGTAATTGGAGCTGAAGGGATTCAGATTGTGTGACAGGGCTGAATGTAAAAACTCAGAAATGGACAGCACAATACTATCTAATTGTAATACAATTATGTTAAAACAGTGAATGAAGCTGAATGTGAGAATGATAGAGGGAGGAGGGCTGGGGGCATAAATGAAATCACGAAGATAGACGATAAAGATTGAGATGGTATAATCTAGGAATGCCTAGAGTGTATAATGATAGTGAGTAACTGTACAAATTTAAAAATGTTTTTGCATGAGGAAGAACAAAGAAATGTCATTACTGCAGGGTGCTAAAAATAGATGGTAATTAATATTTAAAAATTTTAACTTATGTGTGAGACTAAAGCAAAAAATGTTTATTTGGTACAAAATTTGTACTTTGACTAGTGCATTTCCTAATATAACTTATGTAGCAGCTTAACTGAACACCATAAGTACATGGAACCTTGAGTAGGGCATGAGATTTTGTAGGTTTGCCCAGAGTGATGCCTCGATAAATCCCAGAGCGATTTGAACAGTGAATAAAAAAGTATTTGCAAAGTCCCTTTGGAGGAATGGTGAGAAAGGGGAAAAATTCAATTTCCCCTAGTTGAATTCTTGATATTCTCACAAGCGGTGGGGACAACCAAAGCAACAGGCTGAGCCCCCAATCTTGGGGTTTGTTCATATGAAACTTAACCCCACAAAGGATAGGCTAAGCCTACTTAAAATTAGGCCTAAGAATCACCCCCAAGAGAACCTCTTTTGTTGCTCAGATGTGGCCTCTCTCTCCAGCCAACACAACAAGCAAACTCACCACCCTCCTCCTGTCTACGTGGGACATGACTCCCAGGGGTGTGGACCTTCATGGCAACATGGGACAGAAATCCTAGAATGAGCTGAGACTCAGCATCAAGGGATTGAGAAAACCTTCTCAACCAAAAGGGGTAAGAGTGAAATGAGACAAAGTGTCAATGGCTGAGAGATTCCATACAGAGTTGAGAGGTTGTCCTGGAGGTTATTCTTATGCATTAAGTAGATATCACCTTGTTATTCAAGATGTAATGGAGAGGCTGGAGGGAACTGCCTGAAAATGTAGAGCTGTGTTCCAGTAGCCATGTTTCTTGAGGATGATTGAATAATACATACAGCTTTCACAATGTGACTGTGTGATTGTGAAAACCTTGTGTCTGATGCTCCTTTTATCTACCTTGTCAACAAACGAGTAGAACATATGGAATAAAAATAAATAATAGGGAGAAAAAATGCTAAAATAAATTTAGTTTGAAATGCTAGTGATAAATGAAAGTGAGGGGTAAGGGGTATGGTATGTATAATCTTTTTTTTCTGTTATTGTTTTATTTCTTTTTCTGTTGTCTTTTTATTTCTTTTTCTGAATTGATGCAAATGTTCTAAGAAATGATGAATATGCAACTATGTGATGATATTGAGAATTACTGGATATATATGTAGAACGGAATTATATGTTAATGTTTTATTTGTTCTTAATTAATAAATAAAATTTTTTAAAAAAGAGACAGGACCCCAAAATGAGGAATAGTATAATTATGAGAAGGGATGTTAGAAGTGGAATTAAAATTGCTTTTAGAGGAGAGAATAGGACAGAACAGATCCTAGCTATGATGAGTCATATGCAACACTTTCTTGTGTCCTCTATTATCTCTGTGATCTTTTAGGACTTTTAGGTTTTCTTCTACTTGTCCTGACGTGTTAATGTAAAAGCAACATTTAATATTGCACAGGTACCTCCTGCTACTGCAGTTAGGACACTGTTCTAGTTTGCTAGCTGCCAGAATGCAATATACCAGAAACGGAATGGCTTTTAACAAGGGGAATTTAATGAGTTGCTAGTTTATAGTTCTAAGGCTAAGAAAATGTCCCAATTAAAACAAGTCTATAGAAATGTCCAATCAAAGGCATCCAGGGAAAGATACCTTAGTTCAAGAAGGCTGATGAAGTTCAGGTTTTCTCTCTCAGCTGGAAGGGCACATGGCGAACATGGCAGCGTCTGCTGGCTTTCACATGGCTCTACCAAAAGGGGACTCTCTCCAAAATGTTTCCTCTTTTAAAGGATTCCAGCAAGCAACTCCACCTTCAGTGGGTGGAGACACACCTCCATGGAAATCATCTAATCAAAAGTTACCACCTCCAATTGGGTGGGTCACATCTTCATAGAAACAATCAAAATGCTCCCACCCAGCAATATTGAATGAGGATCAAAGGGCATGGCTTTTCTGGGGTCCACCACAGATTCAGACGGGCACAGACATCTAGTCCTCTTCTGTTTTGTAAGACTATAGAGGCTGAGCTATCGATTTGCTTTTGTTGGTTCTCTACAGTTTGTTCTGTGGTGTTCCATGATTGTTGCATCATGATGGATATGTTGAGAGTAGATGCCTCCAGCAGTGGGATATCAGTGAACCAAAAGAGACTTTGAAAGATTGTGTGCCCTATCCCAGGCTTTTCTAGGGTTGGGTTTCAGTGTACATGATATCCAAAAGCAGGATTTGCGGAGTATGGGTCTCCTCTTTTGTATCATGTGGGTTTATGGGGAAGGATGGAGCTTTGAAGAAAGACCCAAGGTTTGGGATTTGTCCAGAGGAAGCCATGTCTTTGGTGTCTAGGACGTTTGCATCAGGAAATAGTGAGATAACTGTACAGGTACTGGGCCATTGCTTTGGGAGCTGAAGTTATGCTGTCTTTCCACATAAAAAATAGTATCCAGTTCCCATGTGGGAGTGGGTCACTGAGGGTCCTTGGGTTGGGAACATTTAAAGGGGCTTTGGATAAACAGGTCCTTAGAATCTATGACTTGCATACCTGGGAAGAATTCATCCACACACAAGGGGGGAGTTGGCTGACTCTAACTTATTGTGTGAGTGCTGTGCACCTTGACAGAGGAGTTTGCAAACAATGAGTTGAGAGAGGTTATTTTGGAGGCCTAGAATAGGGAATATCTTTTTTTGTTGTACTATCTGAAATATTGAAGAGCTGGCCTAAGCATGTTCCTAAACCAAAGAGCTTAGTTCTGTATTGAGAGCCGTTAAATAACAGAACTTCTTCAGTGTAATTTTTTGAGGCATTTTTGAAAGCTACCTCCCCAGGGTAGAGCAGTGTTGATATAATAATCTGTAAAAGTATTTGGAGATTCACAGGAAATCCATTGTACGGATGCTGTATTGAAGAGGTAAGTGTGATTGCAATATGAGATATCTAGGTATCCTAAAAGAGTAGCTTCGGGATAGTGAGAAAAATGTAAGAAGTAGAGGTAGGCTTTATCCATTAGGTTGGTGGCAGTCACTATTGGTTTGGGAGTTTCCAGAAAAAAAAATTGTATTTGAAAGTCTTCAGCTCCTAGAAGAGGGCAGTTTCTTCCTGGGAGTGTTTTATTACTGAAACTGATTCTAAATCTATGGTATTGAAGTAGTGTTATGGAGATAAGTGTTTCTGGATTTAAGAGAGATAGTGAGGTGGTGTGAGGGGAATTTGGACAGATCCAATGGTTGGTTCGTACAGTTATTTTGGTGACGTGTTAGATAGCGGGGGTTAAAGGGCGACAGGGTGTGGTATCAGATAGTGTAATAAGGAGGCTTATTATTGATTATTGAGTGACTTCATTTTTCAAGCCATTCAGTAATTGGCTCCCAGGTGAAATCTCTTAGATGTCCCTGCAGGTCTGCTTCCAGGAGAAAGAGTAGGGGGTCAGTTTCTGTGCATGGCACAGGAGAGGCTTGAGCTATGAGGTTAAGGATCACAGAGTAGAAGAGTCTGGAGTTATTAGGGAGAGCATAAAAAGTGATTCCACCCTTTTGGGAGGACACAGAGTTGCATAAGAGTATAATAAATCATGAAGATGATTGAAGTGAAAAGTAAAGCAAGGACATATATATGGCCAGGTGTCTCAGTCAATGGGCATGGGAGAAAGGTGGGGCTCAAGGGTCCAGCACGTGTGATTCCCTTTCTTCTGGGACATGTGACAGCTTTAATTTCTGGGGCACAACTGGGGTGCTCTGGTATTGGTGGCCGGGTGGTGCTTTCTTAAGTTTGGAAGTGTGGAACCAGGGAGCCAGTCCGCATAGTTTGGCTGTGACTAAGAGAGTTACCTGAAGTTCCACGTGGGTGATCATTGGTGGGGGCTTGCCTGCTAGTCCCAGGAGTTTTGGAAGGTCAAAGCCTGGGGTCCTGCTTGAGATGATTTGCCAGTGTTGGTGCTGAAGTTAGGCAAGGGGGCTTTGTCCCCTCTTACGGAAGTTTCATCTTTTTTCCCGGTCCTGGATTTTGGCACCAAAATGATACTTTTTTTTTACTTTACTCACGAAAGGCTGATGAAGTTCAGGGTTTCTCTCAGCTGGAAGGGAACACAGCAACATCTGCTAGCTTTCTCTCCAGGCTTCTTGTTTCATGAAGCTCCCCCAGAGGCATTTTCCCTCTTAATCTCCAAAGGTCTCTGGCCGCATGGGCTCTCAGGGCATGTCTTCTTGCAATGATTCCTGGAGGTTGCTATTCTGCCATCTTCCCACAGTCCTCTCCTTAGGTATTTTTTCTTGTCTTCCTGAGATTCCATGTACATGTATGTTAAACCATTTAATACCATCCCACTGGACATTGGATCTCTGTTTATTGCTTTTAATGAGTGTTTTTTTTCTCTCTGTGCTTCAGTTTATGATATCTACTGAGCCTTCCTCTGTTGTACCAATCTGCTATTCTTTCCATCTGATGAATTTATAAACTCACATGTTTTTCAGTCCTAGGATTTCCATGGTTTGCTTTTTACAATTTCCAAATCCCTTTTGGAATTCTATACATGATTTCAACTACCATATCCATTTTTGTGTGTGTGTGTGATTCTTTAACATATTCACCGTAAAATCCTTTTCTGTTAATTCCAGTATCTAGAATTCTTTGTGGCTCTTTTGACTGCTTCTTCCTCTTGACTATACATCACATTTGTCTGCTTCTTTGCACGTCTAGTGTTAGTGTATGTGTTTTGTGGAGACTTTGGGTCATGTCTTGAGACTAAGTGTTATGTTTGGACTGGTAGACACTTGAATTCCTGGAAGCTCCCCGTGAGCTAGTGGAGGCTGGGTTGAAGCTTTGTTATGGCAGGTACAAACTGATATTGCCTTAATCCTAGGACACTTTAATCCCAGCACATGGCCCTCCTGTGATGATAGGGTAAACAGATGTGATTGCCAAGGACCGCAAGGTTTCAAACTCCAAACTCCATGGCATGTGACTCTCCGCTCAGCTCTTTCACCCTTCCAGCTGCTGTCTGTCTTTGGGGTCCTTGGAATCTTGTCCCTCACACGCACAGTTCAGATTGGGCCATGGATCTCTTTTTTAAAAATTTATTTATTTTTTATTGATAAACAACATAGAAATGCAAACACTTTTAACATACAAACATTCCATATATGGTGTACAATCAATGGCTCACAATATCATCACATAGTTGTATATTCATCATCATGGTCATTTCTTAGGACATCTTCAAGAAATAAGGCTAGTGGAACACAGAGCTACAGTTTCAGATACTTCCCTTTAGCCCCTCAAATATACCCTAAACTAAAAAGGTGGTATCTATACAATGGGTAAGAATAACCTCCAGGATAACCTCTTGACTCCGAAATCTCTGAGTCAACTGACAGTTAATTTTGTCTCATTTCTCTCTTCCCCCTTTTGGTCAAGAAGGTTTTCTCAATCACTTGAGGCCAGGTCCAGCCCATCTGGGAGTTCGGTCCCACATTGCCAGGAAAGTCCACACCCCTGGGAGTCATGTCCCACGTAGACAGGGGGATGCTGGCCACTGATATTGAGGGGACTTGTAGCAGCGTCTGAATTTTGCGCTGCTGCGGCCGTCCCAGACCGCACGCTGTGCCTCGTGGAGTCCTAAGACGACTTTGGCTCCAGTCCAAGTTCCAGGTGACCAGGGGAAGTCTGGCTGCCATTTCCTCGGGGCAGAAGCTGCTCTGCCCTCAGGAGCTGCACACATCTCCCCCCCTACCCCCTCAGTTTCTGCCTGCTGTCAATGCTCTCCAGTGCCTTTGGAAAGTCGTTATTCACATTTTGTCCAAAGTTTTAATGCACGAAGGTCCTGCAATTATTGGAAGTGGACACTGTACATTTTGATTTCTGAATGTATAAACTGCATTACCTACTGAAAAAATGAACTACTGAAATACAAGTAAAAATAAACAGGGAAAGCTACTGGAAAGGCAGAGGGGTCTCTTGTCAGTGGACGCCTTAGGTTTGCTGGTCCACAGCCTGCAGAACCCTGCCCACGCCCCGCCGCAGCGGTACAGGCCCCGCCCCCGGCCTGTAGCCCCGCCCCTCGGGCGCGCAGGCCCTGCCCCCAGTTTTCCACGGCCGCTGAGCTGACTAAGCCCCACCCCAGCTTTCCGCCCCACCCCAGCTTTCCGCCCCGCCCCAGTCCTCGGCCAAGCCCCTCGGTCACAAGACCACGCCCCCGCCTCCCGCCCCGCCCCTCAACCGCTCAGCCGGCCCCCTGGGGCGCGGCCGTTTCCTTGGTGACGCGGCGCCGGGCTGGGCCAGCGCAGCCACTGAGGAGCGCGCAGGGGCAGCGGCGGCGGCGATATGAGCACGGCGGCGGTGCCCGGGCTGCGGCCCCACAGCTCGGGGACCACGGGCTCCCGAGGCACCTTGCGCCTGCGCCCGCGCGCGCCCCCGGGACCCCCGCCCCCCGGCCCGTACCCTGCCCCGTACCCCGCCCCCGCCAGCCCGCGCCTGGGGCCCTGCGAGGCGCAGAAGCGGGTCCTGGACCTGGAGAAGAGTCTGCAGTTCCTGCAGCAGCAGCACTCGGAGACGCTGGTCAAGCTCCACGACGAGATCGAGCACCTGAAGCGTGAGAACAAGGGTGAGTGGCCCGGGACCCGACCTCCCAGGGTCCGAGGGGTGCGGGGCACGGGGGGAGGGGTGGACCCCGACAGCGAGCCCCAGCATGGGGCCCTCGCGGGGCCAGGCCAACTCCCCCCTCCGCCTGGTTTAAACAGCGCAGCAAAACTTGTATAGAAATGAAACATACCCAAAAGCAGAGAACACACCTCCCAGAATTTCACCAGCTGCACACACCAGACCTGCCTCCTGCCTCTGCCCCGGCCAGTGCCCAGGCCTGGCTGCCCCCCACCCCCAGTAGAAACCCTTCCAGAGAACCCCAGGCCTTCCCTGGCCCTCTCCCTGCCCACCTGCCTGGGCCTGCCCCCATTTCTCGCCCCCCAGCCCCATGCTGTGCTAAGTCCTGCAGCACGGGATGTCTTTTGGGTCTTGCCTGGACCCAGCCAGTAGGCGACAGCCCGATACCCCAGGCTGGATCTGATCGTTGCCAGGGGCTATCTGTCATCCACGGGCCGGGGGCTTCTGGAGGGCTGAAGCCCCAGCCCCTACCTGGCAGCTGAGGGAGGACGGCTGAGTGTCTGCAGGGGTCTGCTTTGGGGAACAGCAAGAGGTCTTCTTTCTGGCCGCTAATACCCAGGCCAAGGCTTGGTGGAAAGAGGCTGGCATGGTCACGGGGACAGGGTCGTGGGCTGGGCCCTCCAGGGCTCAGGGGCCGGGGTGCAAGGCAGAGGGCAGCTGGAGCAGCAGGGAGGAGGAAGCCAAGCTGCTCTCAAAGCGTTCAGGCTTCAGACAGTGAGAACCTGTGCTTGCTTTCAGATCTCCACTACAGGCTAGTTATGAATCAGAGGCCACAGAAGAAAGGTGAGAGCCAAGCCTGTCTCGGGGGCGGCCTCCCAGGCCCTGCCACCCTGGGGAGGAGGCTCTGGGCACACTCCTGTGGACCCTTCCGGCCCCCTGGCAACACCCCTGGGCGCTGAGGAGCCTTCTCCCCATTTGATGACGGGGTGGGGGCCGAGACTTGTCCAAGGCGAAGTGGCTCCTGGGTATGCCCGGCCCCGGCCCCTCCTGGACCTGCCTGTGGCCCACTCTCCGGGCTGGTCCCACTGCCCCGCCCAGGGACGCTCAGGTTTAGTTCTTGGACTCTTGCTGCACCCTTACCTTTGGGACCCGGCCAGGGTCAACCTCAGAACATGGGATTTGGGGGGCTTGCCTGCCGGCCTGGATGGTGGGTACTGCCAGCCGGGGGTGCCCTGGTCCAGCGGGTGTCCCTTCCTGGTGGACACAAGAGAAAGGAGTGGGGGAAGGACCCTGCCGTGGTGGGTGGAGCAGTTACGGCAGCCAGCCATGCTGGGCAAGAAGCATGGCCCGAGAGAGTGGCCTTGTCCCTGGGGACAGTGGGAGGGGGTGCCCCAGTGTTCTGCCATGTCCCCAGTGTCCCCAGTCTTTTTTGGATGGCCTTTCAGGAAACAGAAACTTCCCTGTGGCCTCTTGTGTCCCAGGCATTTGACTGGGTCAGGGGCTGCCTCACTGAGTCTGGGGGGGAGGGGAGCGGGGAGGGCTAGGGTCAGTGCAAAGAGAAGGGGAGCACCTGTGGCTGCCCCTGCCTTGGGGTGACGCCCACATGCTCGCCCACCAGGCAGCCTGTCCACTTCCAGCATCCATTCCAACAAGTCTATCTCCAATTCCACAGTGTCAGGTACGTGTGCCCCCATGCTGAATGCTCCGGGCTGGGGCTCCCCTGGTGGGCCGAGCAGGGAGCCCAGAGCCTGGCCATGGTGCTCTGGTGGGCACACCTCAATGGAACCCCCTTGTGTCTGTGCTGTGCCCAGGGACTTGGGGCAGGGAGCCAGGGTGGGGAGTTGCCAAGGGGCCCTGTGAGCTGAGACCACTGGGAGGGCAGGTGGCTGGGAGTGCAAAGGGCCCGAGCCTCCTGGGGACCGTCCACGGAGGATGCATGTCCTGGGCAGTGTGGAGCTGGTGCTGGCTGGAGCCCTGCTTACCTGTGTCCACCCGCCGAGCATGCAGGATGCAGGTGGGACGCTCTGCCCAGGGAGATGGGGCTCATGGCAGGTGAAGGTCACCCTTGGATCCTCAGGCCTCTCACTCAAGTTGCATTTTGCCCAAAGGTGGGCTGCTGCTTCCAGAGCCCGGGTACAGCTTGCAGGGGCCACCCCACTCCACACCTCCCCGGGTCCCATGCGACTGACCCACACAGGAGGAGGGGCTGCTTTCTGTGCTCGGGTCACGGCAGGGCACACACGCTGGCACGGCTGCAGCTTGGTTCCTGCTGGATGGCTGTACTTTTAGAATATCTGGCACGGGTGCCACTCAATGGGCTTCACCCTTGGACCCCCATCTGCTCCTCTGGCAGCCCTCCTTTCCAAAGTGGAAGCTTGAGGTGGGGGCAGAGACTCCTTGGGCACACACAGCCAGTGCTGGGTGGCGTGGGTGGCAGCTGCGGACCACCGCAATGACTGCGTCTGTTGATGTCTGACCTGCAGCCAACTCTCAGGGTAAGGCCAGGCCCCAGCCCGGCTCCTTCAAGAAGCAAGACTCGAAAGTGGATGTCCCCCAGAAAACAGACTTGGAGGACCCGCCAAACCTTACTCTGCTTCACAGCGGCAAGCTGGACAGAGGCCCCGGAGCGCGGGGGCAGGCTAAGTAAGGCTCCCCAGGGCCAGGCCCACACTCTCGAGGGCCTGGCTCACCACCCGAGGCCCAGCACAACAAACCATTTGGCCTCAGCTTGCTTATGAGCAAGAGAACAAGGAGCAGGGCTGCCGAGGACCATTGTGGGGATGTCTGGCCTGGTTAGAAAAAGCTGAGGCACTGGGGCCCCTGACTTCTAACAGCTGCCCCCTCTGCGCTCCCTACCCTAGCCTGGCTCCAGTGACACCTGGAGCTCCTGGGACTTGCATTTTAATAGGGAACCCTGTTGTCTCCTGGATGGTGCAATTGGCAGGCCAGCCTCTGGTTCCCTGCACACATTTTTCAGCTTCTCTGGTGACTAGTCCCACCACAAGGGGCAGCTCCAGGGGTGTGGGGGTCACTAGAGCCAGCTGGCCTGAGACACCCCCCTACCCCACAAACACTGGTGCCCAGTGCCTCGGGGGGCTGGGACTCTCCCCCCCACCCAGCCCTGTCTGTGCTGGGTGGGTCCTGCCCTGGGGAGGGGAGGCGGCCAGGCCATGTCGGGGCTGTCACAATGACTGTTTCAGAGAAGCCGAGAGCTCCAGTGTGGGGGCTGCCCTAGCAACGGGCAGCCAGCCCAGGGGCAGGCAGGCTGCGGGGGTGCCCGCGGCTCCACGCAAGCCCACCACACTGCAGCACTGTGAGGTGCTCATCCGGCAGCTGTGGAACACCAACCTGCTGCAGGCCCAGGAGGTGAGCACCCTGGCGGCGGGGGGGCCGGGCCCCCGCAAGCCCCCCCACCCCCCTCTCCTCACCTTCCAGCTGCAGCACCTCAAGTCCCTCCTGGAAGGGAACCCCAGGCCCAAGGCCGCCCCTGAGGAGCCGGGGCCCAGTTCTCCCCGGTGAGTGCCCGGCGGTGCCCACCCGGCAAGGCTGTGGGGCCTGGGGCCCTGCGTTCACGGGCTCCTCCCTCCCCAGGGACCAGGAGGCCACGCAGCTCCCCGAGGTCCCCACCAAGAGCCTTGCCAAGAGATGGTGAGTCCTGCCGGCAGGGTGGCGGGCTGGGGCGGGGCAGGACTCGGCGGCGAGCGCCGGCAGTGACGCGCCATCCCGCAGCCTGCTGCTGAGCCCCGTGGCCGTGGCCGAGAAGGCCGTCCTGCCCGCGCTCAAGCAGACTCTCAAGAGCAGCTTCGCGGAGCGGCAGAGGAGGCTGCAGGTGGTGCAGAGCCGACGGCTGCACCGCTCCGTGCTGTGAGGACCGGCCCACCGCCCTTGGCTTCCCAGGGCCTTCCCGGAGAGCCCAGCCCTCTGCAGGCGAGCTCAAGGCTGACGTCAGCACAGCTCACGATAAAGTCCTTGATCTCAGAATCGAGAAATTGTTTATTTTCTTGCTTAAATGTTGCTGTCCTGCATTTACACAAAAGCGTATTATGAAATAAGCCTCACCCTGCCCATTAAAGATTGAAAATAAACTTTTTTTTCTCCGAATGGCTCGTCCAAGTCGTGACTGGCAACCAGGCATCACCTCCCCAGTCTTTCTGTCCCCAGCTCTGCTCCCTGCCAATCTGGGTGGAAACTGCCCTTGCTGCCAACTCCTAGCCCATCTCAGGGTCTCAGTCCTGAACCTCAGCTGCCCTGGGAGTGGGGTGCTCAGGAAAAGGCTTCCTGGCATCTGTGGGGCTGCCTCCTGGCACATCACTGGGTCTCCTCCTGCCCAGCCTGACTGCCCCCAGGAACAAACGTGTCCTCCCCGCGCTCGCTGCTGCGGGACCCTTCTCCACAGCCACGAACCCATTCTCCCCAGATTCTCACACAGGGCTCCGTGTGGGCCCCACGCTATTCTAGCCACTAGCCCCCCCCTTTCCTGGATGGCAGCTGCTGTGTCTTGTGGAGGGGTCAGCTCGGGTCCAGCCCTATCACCAGGCCAGCCTCCCCTTCCTCGCGGTCAGCCTCATCCTCAGAGGCAGGACAGCTGCCTGGAGAGCCAGTGGGTGAGCCGGGCCCCAGGCAGGAAGGACGTGGGGATGAGAAGCGAACTTCCAAGGCTGGGCTGACCCTATCCCCCTGGGTCAGGGGAGGGGGGGGCAGGGTGCGCGGTGATGCACATGTAACCAAGCCAGGGACAAGGTGTTTATTATATAAGAACCACAGGTGATGTAGTTTGCACATACAAAAGGTGGAGGCCGTCACGGGGAGTGGGGGCTGCCCTGTCCTCGGGGGCTTCGCTGCCCCCAGCAGTGGCAGAGTGGATACCCCCGTGGCCCGAGGCCCGCCCTGGCCGGGGCCATCGCTTGGTCCTGCACAGGGAGGCCGAGGGGGGGCCCCTCATGCACCTCTGGGCACCTTGGGGAGTGGCAGGGCAGGCAGGTGCCAGGCCAGGGCTGCTGGGGGCCTCCTACCCAGCCCTGCCCAGGCCGCGCTGCTCCTCCCAGTGGAACGCCCACCCTGGATCCAGAACACCCTATGGTGTGGCCCCTGCCAGGGGTAAGGCCATCTAACTCTGACCTGGGACCAGAGACTGCTGTGTGTTTAGGGTTTCCTACAGGAGTGGGCAGGACTGCATTCCGACAGGACCCTGAGTGCCCCCAGGCTCCCAGAATGCACCTGGATGTGAGGCTGAGGGCACCCTGGGCTGCAGGGAGTGGCTGGAGTGCAGGGGGCGGCCTTAGGGCCTGTTGCCCTGCGAGGAGTGCCGAGGAGGATCTTTGAGAAGCCGGCACCCCTCCCTGCTCAGCCAGCCCAGTCACCGCCTGTCTGCGAGCTGTACCTGTGTGGGAGAATGTCCCGCAGGTCCCCAAGGCAGAAGAGAGAAGCAGGAGAGCTAATCTAACCCAGGCTCTCTAGAGCACCCCACACGTAGGAGCGTCTGGCTGAGGCCGCGCGCCGCTAGGCAGCGGAGAGGCAGGCCTGGTGGATGCTCTGTGCCCAGGTGTTGAGCAGTGCCGTGACCGAGTGCTTGTCAGGGAGCTGCAGCAGCCGCGAGGTCATACACTGGTGCACTGACCGCAGGAAGGGGTTGGCGTCTGCAACAGGGAGCAGAAGGCTGTCGCCACCCGCCCTGCGGCCAGGCAGCAACAGCCAGGGCATGGGCCCACCCTGTCCTCTCCACTCCACCCATCCACTCAGGCTCTGCTCAGGTGCCAACTGTGCCTGGGGCCATAGGTGAAAGAACTAGATCCGGCCCCCAGTCAGAAGTGCTTCCCTGAGACACCTTCGGGTCCCCACCTGCCCCGCTGCCCCCAAGCTCCTGTGGCCAGCACCTCTGTGCCTGCAGGCTGGTCCACGGCTGCCCCCCACGGCCTCATCCCCAAACTGCCCACAACACAGCTGCCTGCGAGCTGCACAACAGCGAAGGGGAGTCGCTGGACATAACGGGGACACTGGACCCTTCTCTCTGCAGGAAGTGCTGGGCCACCCCCTCTTATGTGCAGACAGCAGCCGGAAGGGGAAAGGCTGCAGCCTTGGTGGTGGAGGGGCACAGAGGCCTGTCCTGCACTCAGGAAGCCCTGGCCACCCAGAGCTGCCCCTTGCCTACCCACCGTACTGCCACTGCCGGTCAATCCACAGTGGGCTCTGGGCGGGGTAGTCGGCGGGCACGCTGAGCTCCAGCGGTGGGACGCTGGGGAGGTCCTTGTCATCTGCAACACAGGCGGTGGCCCTTGACCCTGTGTGCCCTGAGTCCTGCCCCTGACATAGGCCCCAAGAGGTTTCTGGAGGCTTGCTGCAAGGCCTGAGGCCGCTCTAACTCTCCAGTTCCTGCCACCGCCCCCAGGCCTTCAGACAGGCAGAGACCCCTGGACTGGAGGGAGGAGTGGCCATCGAGATCCACCCTGTGCTTGTTTCTAGCTGAGTGTGGGTGTGGACTGGGGGCTTCAGAGGCCCAGGGAGAGGGGACAGAGGCAGCGCGCAGGGCGGCGAGGGCAGGGGCTGGAGGGACGAGGAGCAGCAGGGGCCTAGGCAGGCAGGCGGGTGTGTGGGGGGACAGCATGGGGGTAGGGGCCCGGACCCCAGCCTCACCCAGCTTGCAGACGAGGTGGACAGTGCCGCTGTTGCTGCAGTGTGAGGGGTCCAGGCTCACCAGGAACTTGGGGTCCAGCCTAGCCACCTCCCCCTGGAGCACGTTGGGAATGCTCTGCCGCTCGTCCTCATCAAGCCTGCGCTTCCGGGTGCAAACCGCAGGGGCCCTGGGGGGTGGCGTGATGAGCCCCAGGCCCCCATCCCCATCCCCCAAGCCTCCCAGAGCCCCAGCTGTGCATACGTGATGGGCGGGCCGTGGATGGCCGTCATGGCCGGCACGAAGGTGCGGTACAGGGAGTGGTTGAAGACCGGTGAGCGGATATTGGCCAAGACGGCATCCAGGAGGGGCTGGAACAGGTGCTGCTGCTTGGTGGGTGGCACCGGGGGCGGGGGAGGCGTGGGCTGAGGGCAGGACGGGGGTGTCAGGCTTGTGGCCTGCCCCTCCTGAGGGTGCTGTTGTGCTGCTGCCCCACACCCTCCACTCTCCACAGGCAGACACAGGACACGCGGGACGAAGCCCTTGGGGCCCATCAGGTGGAGGAAGCTGCTTCCACGTTGTGCGCCTACCCCAACCTCACGAAAACTGCCCTGAAAGAAGAGCCCACGGGCAGAGTGCACCCTGCAGGCTGCCCACGGCCACGGGTTCCAGGTCATAGTGGCTGCACTCTGCAGACCTCCCAGGGACCACTGGGGCTGGAGGTGGAGCCGCACTCACCACCGCCATGTCGTTCTTGAGCTTCTCCAGGGCAATCTCACACTTCTGCAGGGTTTTCAGGGGACACCTGTGGAGAGAGGAAGAGGTGACATGGGCAGCCCTTAGGGCCAGAGGGTCGGAGGGAGCCTGAGCCAGCTGTAGGCCACCAAAGCCTCCACAGGGAAGTTCAGCCTGAGGACATGCTGCTAGCAGACCCACGGAAGCTGTGTGAGCTGCTCTGGGCAGGTGCTGCCCTCCCTTCCCTGTAGCCCCACGGCTCAACTCATGAGATCCTGGAGTCCTGCACTCGGACAGTCCCCATATGGCAATGACCAGCATTCTGCCCAGAGAAGCAGAACAGGGGAACCTTCTCCAAGGGGAGAAGGGGAGCACAGCCTCAATGAAGGCAGGGGAAGGAATCCACGTGCAGTGTCAGTAGCACTGGCTGACTGTGGTACTCGGGGCAGTGGTGGCCGGCAGGGTGACCCCTTCTTCTGTTTCCTGAGAGGTGACCAGCTGGGCCACAGAGAACTGGTTCCCAACATGCAAGGTCTGGCTTCACTCTCACAACATGTGCAGGCAGCCACATGCCTTTGGAGATAGGGTGACAAGCTCACTTGCTTGCCTAAGGTCACCGGCCAATCAGGAGCAGGTTGAGGTCCAAGGGCAGACTGAGGCCTGTCTCAGGGCCTGGACAAAGGCTGCTGTGAAGGCAGTGTGGGGTGTAGCGTGTGTGTAGTGTGTGCAAGGTGTGTGCCCTGACAAAGTCCAGCTGGGGCTCAAACCGAAGGAGAGCCCCTGGCGCGGGCCCTGAGCTGCCCCGGCCCCTCCCCTGTGGTCCCACGTGGCCTGTGAGGGCCTCTCATGCCGACCCTAAGGATGGCGTGGCCCCTGGGCAGGCGGCCCCCGAGCTGGGGTGCAGCACAGTCCTCTCCCAGGACTCACCGCTTGGAGGGGTCTGTCAGAATGTCCAGAAGGCTCTTCATCTTACTCAGGTCCTTTTTTCTGTCTGGACAGAAAAGGGGACACTAGCACCCGGCTCAGGGCGCCTGGCCTCCCGCCCCCAGGCCTGCCCGCACCTTCATTCTTGTCGATCTTGTTGATCATGCGGCGCAGGGGCTCGATGTACTTGGACAGCTGCTTCAGCTTGTCCAGGTACTGCTGCTCCTCAGCCTGGCTGGAGCCAGCAGGGCTCATGACTGCGCTGGGGTTCACTGTGGGGACACGGCCTGGTGAGCGCGGCACATGCGACCCCAGGGCGCTTCCCAGGGCGGCTGCCCCCCATGGCCCCAGGGCTCAGGCCGACTCACCAGGCGTGTTCAGAGGGCCGGGGGATGGGACGCTGAAGTTCTGCGGGGTGCGTGCTGTCACGGGGCTCTGGGAAGGCTGAGGTGAGGGGCTGGGCAGGAAGCTGCTGGGTGACGGGGCTGGGCCGGAGCTGCAGTGGAGCAGAAGGGAGCTCTGGGTGGGCTGGGGCCCAGGCCACCCACCCTGAGGGATGGGGGCCTGCCAGGCCTACCTGACGTTGGAGCCAGGCTGCGAGCTGGGCTGGCCGGGCTGCGGGGACGGCTGCGGGGGCGGGGGCATCGACTGCGGGGTCTGTGCCTGCTGCCCCGGTGACGGCGAGGACAGCATGGTGAGGCCACTCTGGCTGACCTGGGGGCAGAGGGCAGCTCAGCCCGCTCACCTGCCCACACTCACGGCTGCCCCCTGTGGCCTCGCCCTTGGCGGTCCCCTCAGGCCACTGCTCTCTCAGCCCCTCACCCACACGCTCTTCTCCTTCACAGCACACAGTTCACATCTCGCCCCATCTCTCCCAAACCCTGCATTCGCCTGCCCCCACGGTGGACACGTGCATGTACTCACAGCCCTCACATTTCTCCCAAACTCCATTCACCTGCCCCCCTCTCCAGCACGTATGCAACATGTGCACTCTGGGACCCCTGCTAGCCCCTCCAGCCCACAGTGGAAGTCCTCCAGCAACTTGATCCCTACTGCCTCTGAATTAAGATGCTGAGTTAAGAAGCTGAGCCTGAGGCAGGGTGCAGGAAGCCCAGCTCCTGCTTTCAGACAGGCAGGGTGTGTATGGGCAGGAAGGCTGGGCCTGGTGGGGCCCCCCTGCACCCCTGCACCCCCACACCCCTCCACCAGCTCCTCAGCCACAGTCAGGCCTAACTCAATGGCACCAGAGCGTGCTCAGTCAAGAGGGCCCCCTGCCCTGTCCCCACAACAGGTGGCCCCACCGGTCAGACCGGCTCTGTCCAAGTGGGGTGATGGGCAGCCATGCGCATACCCCCCACTGGGCAGCGCCTTCAGGGGGGCCTGGTATCATCTGGCAGAACAGATCCATTCTTGGGAGATGAGAGGCCCAGAGTCAGAGTCGGGCCTCCCATCTGGCTCTGCCCTCGGGAGTTCCCACTGGAACCCTCTTGGGGCCAGTTCCGTGTCCACAAAGCCCCGCTGAGGGAGGCTGCCCGGAAACCCGGATGGTAAGAGTGAACCCATGCATATCCCCAGCCCTCAGGGAGCAGCGCCTTCTGAAATGCATCAACAAGGCCACACGGAGACCCCTGGGGAGAGTCGGCCTGCCCCTGTCCCCACGGCTGACGCTAGTGTCCCACAAGCACTCTGGACACCGAGGCCAATTGTCTGTTGGGACATGCACTGGCCTCTCCCACCATGCCTGGGGCACTGGGTTAGAGACCCCTGAAGGGCTGCTGCTCTCTTGGCTCCAAGAATCAGAGTCAGGAAGGAGCTGTGGGACCAGCCCCAAAGCCCCCAGGGAAGCAGGACGTGTGTCCGCCCGGCCCCTCCTGTGGCCTCCTTCTGTGCTGCCTCAGCCAGGTTCAGGGAGGCAACGGACGCTCTACTCCTACCTTTTGGCACCCCTACCCTTTCCCCTGAAACTGCTTCAGGGCCTGATGCACAGGACACTGCCCTGCCATCCTGTGCTTCCAAAACAGGTAAGTCAGTGTGGTGCCAAACCAGAGCTGCTGGGCCCGGGGCCGCCACAGGACAAAATGGTCAGGCCCATCACCCACGACCAGGCCCAGCCAGGGGTCTGCAGAGGCCCGCATGGGAAGAGCAGGAGCTCAGTGCCCCCACATCTCACATGGCTCCCTGGAAGACCAATGGACCCCAGGCTACAAGCTCCTAAGCTATGGCATTAGAGCAGAGTGGGTCAAACCGATGCCAACAGGTTAGAACCGGGGCCAGGTTTCCTGAGCTGGGCCTATCACCCGTGCTGGGTGCACAGTGAGGCTGGGCAGGCAGGGGCTCTAGAGTGCACCAGGCGTGAATGAAATCCTGCTGCAGGCGGAGCGGACAGGGTCACCACCCAGAGAAGGTGGAAGGCAAAAGGTGCAGGATGGCGCAGGTTGTGGTCCCCGCAGGCTGCCCGCTGGGCGTGGGGACCTGGCCTCTACTGGGGCCTCTCTTGAAGGCCAGCTCGTGAGCCCCCCTCAGCACTTGCCTCAACCCCTGCTTCTCCCTGACAAGACCCCACACCAGAGAAAGATGAGGGATGGTGTGGAGTCCGGGCCCAGAGGGGCGCAACACAGCCTTTACACACTAGAACCCTTGCAGCGGCATGGCAGGTGCTAGGTCCCGCCCTCTACTTCTGGAAGCCACTTAGGTCTGTGCATGCAGGCCCTGCACCTGGGACACAGCCCGTGCCCGCCTTTGCACTCAGTCACCTCTACCCCACTGGGCTGTGCCTGTGAGTTCCCGGGAAAGGCGGCCTCCCCGAAGCGATCACGCTGGGTAGGGTACCAGCTGCCTCCTAGCTGGCCTTCTCACAGCCTCTGCACGGTGAGATATTACAGAACCACAACGCAACGGTGAAGGCACTGAGGAAAGCCGCCAGCTCTGTTGTGACTCTTGGCTTCCACCTCCCACCAGGGCCACAGGCTTCTGTCTGCCACTGCTGCCCCCAGCACTACTGTGCCAGCTCCACACCCAGCAGCCTGGGAGGGCAGCAGCAGAGGGAGTAGGCAGCAAGAAGAAGGGGCTTGCTCACTTTAACACCTTGGCAGCAACTGCAAAATCTGCTTCCCAGGGAGCCAGAACACAGCTTTCTGCAAAGGGGCCCACTGCACGGCCCAGCCTACCTGCCCAGGGGGAGACGGGAATGCACCTGCCCTGGCAGGGGGGTGGCCCCAGCAGAAGAGGCAGTGGGAATGGGAAGCCCTGAAAGTGGGGCAAATGCAGTGAGGAAGAGAAGTAGCCGTCAAAGGTAAAAAGGGACAGAGGGATCAGACCAGGCAGGGTAAAGGGCAGAGGGGACACCCCAGGCCCGGGAAAAGTGGGGGCACCACCCCCACCCACTCTGCCTCTACTTATGGACCCTGGGGTCCCCTCTCCAAAGCACAAGAGAACACAGACCACCCATGTTGCCATCTGCTAAAGCCTTCCCAGAGGGCAAAGCCCATGTGAGCCTGGAGCCTGGCTGAGAGGGGGTCCCTGTGCTGCCCACCCCTATTACTCAGCATGGCACACAGTGTCATGGAGGCCTCTGCCCCCCCCCCACCAGTAGCACCAGCCTAGGAAAGTGGGACTGTCTCAGTCCTGACCCCTGGTGCCCTGCTGGGACCCTGAGACACGGGGCATGGGGGGCATGCAGGGTGAGGGAGGGGCAGGAGATGGAAGCCAGCGGGGGTAGGGTCGGGTGAGGAAGCAGGGGGGCCTGGGAAGAGAAAGGGTGTGTGGGAGGGGTGTGGACAGGCAAGGGCAGAGAACTGGGTCCCAAACACATGACATGCACATCCATTTACTCTCTTTTCTCAGGAACCAAAACATGAAGCAAAGTAACCATCTGTTTGAATTTATATGAACAGAGCACACCAGTAGTACTAAAAAGTATGCCTGTGCTGAAGGGCGACTGCTGCCCTGCCTCGGGACTGGGGCCGGGTCCCCCACAAGGTGAAGATGCAGCCAAGTGATGGCCACGTAGCAATGGGGCGGGAGGCGCAAGAGACACACCTGCAGAGGGGTCCCTGAACACACAGAGCACAGGGCCCTGCTGGGTCTCTGTGGTGTGGCCGCGGCAGGGGCATGTCCCTTCTCTGAAGGGGATGGTGAGGCAGACCCTGACCCAAGCATTCGCACACTTTCCTGGGACCAGCTCGCCAGCAGACACCCCAGGCAGCCACACCCAGCCACAGCAGGCAATCAGGACGCAGCAGGAGGGGCGGGGGCAGCTGCTGGTGGAGAGGTCTGCCAGAGGCAGGGAGGTCAGCTCGCAGGGACAGGCAGAGGCTGAGTACTGAAGCACCAAGCCGGAGGGTGCAGGATCACCCAGGGGCAGCCGTGAGGAAGAGCAAGGAGTGCAGGCAGGACCCCCAGGGAGGGATGGTTCAGGTCAGGGCTGCAGAGCAAAGCTATAGGCAACAGGCAGGCCTCTACTCAAGCACTCCTCTCTGCTGGCCCCTTTCCCTTCACTAAGCGTGTCCAGGGCCCCCTCTCAGCTTTTAAAAAAACAAACACAGCCACAGTTGTGCCTGAGCAGTGCTGCCTCGTCTCTCCTTCCAGGGAGCTTCTGGCAGCTGGAACAAGGAGTCAATGCCATTACATGTCCTAAACGCACCCCCGAGCCTTGAGGGATATGCCCCCCACCCCTAGTGACGATGCGCTGGAAACTGCACAGCTCTGTGGGCACCTCCAGCACTGCCTCTGTCACTCACCCCCAACACAGAACGCAGGGAAGCAGAATTTTCCGTGGCCTTTATTTCAGTCACTAACTTTATTTTGGTTACATCTCATTTCTTCCTATCTCTCCTGCCACCACCTACCCTCCTTGCCGTATTTAAAGGAGTGGGTACTACGGAGAGTAAGGCCCTCCTTGTGGCCCACTGGGCCCATCCGGGGCACCTGTCATCCTGCATCCTCGGGCTGCCAGGGAATCTGCGAGACCCACACAGCACCCACTCCGGGTCCAGCATGTGCCAGCTGCTCAGAAGTGCTGAGATTCTTACTGGCTTTGTAGACACCGGTCCTTCATGGTGGTGCACAAGCCATTCCCCACACCTGATAACAGCCCGGAGTCCTCCCCAAGCCACCCCCTCACCCTGATGGATGCTGAGTGAGGCCACTGCTGAGAATAAGCAGCGACTGCCAGGGGCTGGGACTGTGGAGGGGGCAGCCAGGGAGACCGTCTCAGAGGGCACGAGCACCGGGAAGGGGAACACCCTGCCCGCCCTGCAGCTTCAGCAACGCCAGACAGCCCTTTCACAAGGCCTTTAAAACCCAGCAGGGCCAGCAGCTTCCTCCCTCCACAACCCAATAACCACCAAAAGGGGCATCAATGCCAGAGAAGGCAAACTGTCACTGGCACCCCTGGAGAGCAGCCCAGGGTGAGGCAGAGGGTGGGGGTCCTTGTCGTTTTATTTTGACAACCACGACCCGCTCTCCTGTGGGTCACGTGAGGTGCGCTGGGGCCACACGGGGTGGGGGCTGCGCAGGCAGGAAGCACTTTCCGCTAAGACCACACATGGAATCCTTTGTACAAGAAACTGATTTTTAAAGTTTGTTTGGACAATCTGAGGTTTCACAGCAAATCTCTCACTTAAATGCAGCGTCAAGACTATGGAATCTTACCACCGCTGGAACACATGGTAACTACTTGTTAAACAAGCGAATGCACCATGGAATAATTCAAAGTGCACACAACAGTGGGGGCCCAGGAACTCACGTCCCTAGAAAAGTGTAACATGCAAAGAAGTCTACACACGTGTGTGCGTGTGCACATGTGCGTGAGCGCGGGAGTAAAGATTGCCTGCGACTCTGGAGCAGCATCAGCCAAAGAGACTTTAATGCCACAACAGGACGTCCTGTAACTTGTGTTGTCCGGTACAAGGGTCACTAGCTTTCCCGAGTGGCCGTGAGCACGTGCAAAGCCGCTGCTGCCACTGAGGACCTGAACTTGCCTCAGCTGAGGGCTGCGGTAAGACACAGCACAGCTCTAGAAAGGGAAATGCCAGGCATAGCTGGTTTCGTTTGACTGTGAAAACGACAGCAGCCTAACTGTCCCAAACAGTAAGGTTTTAGAAAAGGTATTTCTGCAGAAAATGAAAATGTTACAACGATGCAAAACATGACCCTGAAAACTGAACCCCAGCTATTTACTCACTCCCTTCAAGAGGCCGTTCTTTGTGAGGGGGTGAGGCTCGGCCTGGCACCCCGAAGGCAAGTGCTACTGTGGGTCCCCGAGACGTGGCGGAGAGGAGCAGGCAGGGCGTGCTGAACAGTAAATACCTGTGCCGTGGGCTGTGCGCCCACAGGGACGGAGCTTGGCGGGACGGCAGGCGCAGCGGTGGTGGGTGGGAACCGGGCTCTTACTTGCATCCCGCCTTGGGCCACGGCCGTGGTGATCATCTTTGGGGACAACAGAGAAGGTCATTGCAACACAGAAGGCAGTGCGCGGCAGGCAGGGGGCCGCTTGCCTGAGGGTCCACCCATGCAAACCCCAGGCACTGCAGGAGTGGCCAGATGCCACCCCAGAACCTGCCACTGGCCACACCCTCCTTGCTGCCCTGAACAAGGACACCTCCAAGGAGCTGCTGGACTTCAAGGGCCAGGGCTGGTATTTCTGGGAGATGAGGCTGGTGGGACACAAGCTTTCAGGAGTCACCCTCCACCCACACTCACCGGAAGAAAACACCCACCATTAAACTCAACATCTGTCTCGTCAGCCCCCCCAGAGACCTTCCCGTCTCGTCTCGGGTGTCTTGGGGAAACTTCTGCCCCATCTCTCATGTATCCCAGGCCTCTTGTAGACCACTGCTCTGGCCTCTATTGAGAAAGGAAGTAATTTTCTTTCACAACTAACAGGAGGAAAGGTGGGGAGAGAGGCAGGGGGCTCCTGCCCGGAGGGTGGCTTCCTTCATGTGGAAGCTCACCTCCACCGATGTGTCAGGTCTGCTCTTAAACACACTCAGAGTCTGCAGGTGCAGGAACTCCACAGCCCCTTCATCAATGCATCTTCCTGAAGCATAACGTCCCCAGGCCAACCCGACAGGCACCCGCGCAGTCTCTGGGGCATGTGGGTGGAAGGGCACCCTGGCCTGGTCTCTGGAGTGCAGGGGTGGCATGTGCTCAGAGCTGCTGACGAAGCCAAAACTAGATCTGAGCAGCACTGCCGCGCTCCGAGAGAAAGCAGGACAGAATGAGGGAAGGGGCAGGTCTAGACCGGAAGCTGCTGTCTGGTGTGTAGAGGGATCCATGTGGTAAGGAGTGCCAATGACAGGGCTCCAGAGGGGGAGGGAGCAGGTACCCAAGGGGGCCTGGGTTGCGGAGCCACTCCCCAAGTGTCCCTGGGTGCTGAGGAGCCCCCACCCATGCCCAGGGCCCAGCACTCTGCAATGAGGCGCACAGGAGAACCGAGCAGGCTGTACAAGGACGCAGGCTGTGACTGGTGGCCCTGGACTGAGAGCCTCTGGGGACTGGGCAGTTCTGCCAGGGAGGGGCCTGTGCTGGCCACCGCGCTGGGGGCCCATAGAGAGCAGCAGCAGCTCGACAGAAGAGGAACAAGGCCTGGAGGTAAGAAGTGCTCTCAGGAAGAACAAAGGAATGTCATTACTGCAGCGTGCTGAAAATAGATGGTAATTAATATTTTAAAATTTCAACTTATTATGAGACTAAAGCAAAAAATGTTTATTTGGTACAAAATTTATATTTTGACTAGTGCATTTCCTAATATAACTTATGTAGACAGCTTAACTGAACACCGTAAGTACACAGAAGCTTGAGTAGGACATGAGATTTTGTGGGTTTGTCCAGAGTGATGCCTTCATAAATCCCAGAGTGATTTGAACAGTAAATAAAAAAATATTTGCAAAGTCCCCTTCGGGGAATGATGAGAAACGGGGAAAAATCAACTTCTCCAAGTTGAATTCTTGATATTCTCACAAGCAGTGAGGACAATCAAAGCCATAGGCTGAGCCCCCAATCTTGAGGTTTGTTCCTATGAAACTTAACCCCACAAAGGATAGGTCAAGCCTACTTAAAATTAGGCCTAAGAGTCACCCCCAGAGAACCTCTTTTGTTGTTCAGATGTGGCCTCTCTCTCTCTCAGCCAACACAACAAGCAAACGCACCATCCTCCCCTTGTCTACATGGGACACGACTCCCAAGGGTGTGGACCTTCCTGGCAGTGTGGGACAGAAATCCTAGAATGAGCTGAGACTCAGCATCAAGGG
>PVIY010021250.1:0-42725 GCA_004026745.1 Myrmecophaga tridactyla
TCTCGACTCTATTTGAACTCTTTCTGCCACTGATACTTTATTAGTTACAGTTCTTTTCTCCCTTTTGGTCAGGTTGGAATTGTTGATCCCACGGTACCAGGGCCCGACTCATCCCTGGGAGTCCTCTCCCATGTTGTCAGGGAGACTTTCACCCCTGGATGTTATGTCCCATGTAGGGGACAGGGCAATGATTTCACTTGCCGAATTTGGGCTTAAAGAGAGAGAGGCCACATCTGAGCAACAAAAGAGGTGCTCCAGAAGTAGCTCTTAGGCATACCTATAGGTAGTCTAAGCTTCTCCAATACCTACATAAACTTCACAAGCACAAGCCTCAAGATCAAGGGCTTGGCCTATTGAATTGGGTGTCCCTAATGTTTGACACAGTATCAGGGGATTCCCTGATGGTAAAGATTAATAGTTCCATATTTTTTTCTCCCATCCCTCAAGGGACTTTGCCAATACTTTTTGATTAGCTACTTAATATATTCTAGGATTTATCTGGACATTACATTAAACTATATGTCGGCATATTTTTAATCAGAAAATTTAGATTACTTCCTACAGATTGCTTATTTCATGAAGGAGGAGGAGGAAATGGCAAAGAACTATTTTTAAAGGATTATTTAAGTGGCCATTTGAGCCAAAAAGAAACTACCTTTTTAGTCTTCAAGGGGAAAGGTGTTTCAAGACATTTGATTGAAGTCTGAGTTGTTCCAGGTGGCTGAACAGGAGGCGTGTCTCCAGGTAGGTACAGGTGAGCACAGTCCTTTAGTGAGTGGGGGATAGATGGGATTTTCTGTATGGAATCCCCTAGGCCAACAGACTCACAGAAGAGGGATATTTTCCCCCATCATTTCAAACTCCAGGCAAAATATTGGCATAGAAAAGTGAGTTTTCCCAGGTCAACTCATCATTGGCTCAGATATTAATGGAAAATCAGAAGCCAATAAAAGGAAGAAGGTAGAGATATTAAAGTCAGGCCTGGTTTTAATTTAGATGTGGTTATTCTAACTAACTCCTATGTGAAGCTCTCCTCTTCCTCACCCTGTTCCAGGCATAAATTGCTCACCCATTAGTGTGGAATTGTCCTTGTTTAGGGTGCTACCTTAAGAGTTATTAATTTAGCAAATCAACTGACATTTCCTAGAAAAGTTCCATGGCTCGCGTGCCAGTAAATATTTACCAAGTTAGTGACACTCCAGACGGCACCCCCAAAATCACTGGTCTACTACCAAAGGGTGAGCAGTTTCCTTTCAGGAAATGGATTACTCACTCATGGAATCAGACCAACACCCGGGCTTCTCGGTTTCAACATACTTTAAAATGCAGAAAGGAACGTTCCTGCCCCAAGCTTTCAAACCTTTTCCAGGTGGACCGTGGAGGTCAGCACAGCGAGCCCAGTGGGGCTGCTTTAGCCTGGTGGCTGCACCCAGGCTAAAGCAGCCGAGAGGGTCGTGATCCTGGCTGCAGGCTTGTGGCAGGTTGCCCTTAAAAGGTATCCATCCCTGGATGCCTGGAGAGAGGCATCTCCACATGCCTGCCTCAGTTTGGGCCCTCTGTCATTCATTTCCACTTGCCCAGCATTTTACGGGGAACAAGGGAAACCTTGGAAAGGTCTGAGTGCTCAGCTGAGATGCCGTCCCTCCCTGCTGCCTTGGCCGGTGTCACTTCTCAGCTGTAGCTGCTCTCGGCCCAGGGGGAATGGGGCTGGGGCTGCAGCAGGGATGGATGGGGGTGAGGGCAAATTTTCTGTTCTTGTGAACCTGGACGTGATTCCAAGATATGGTTAGCAGGCAGACAGGCCTTCGGAAGGCCCGCTGTGCACAGCCTTTGTCCACCTGGTGAGTGGAGCACCACGGGGAGACAGCCGAGCGGTGTCCACGCTGCTTCGTTCTGGGCACCAGGTTTTCAGACACCTTAAATGCACCCAGAGGAGGATGACCAGGAGGGGGCGGGGTCTAGAAATCACATAGCCTATAGGATTATTAGAGGGACATGGGGAGTTGTAGCCTGAAAACAAACAAAAAACGTAGGAGAACAATTCGCCTGTAAAAGGGAGAGCAGGTGTCTTCTTCGTGGCTTCAGAAAAGCTCACCTTAGATGAATGAGAAGAAGTTGTGGAGAGGTAGACCGAGGCTCCAGCGGCCGTGCCTGTCTTTGAGGGTGGAAGTGGGGTCCCTGTGCCCACGTGGAGCTCAGCCAGGGTGGGCATTGGTGAAGGGTGTTGTGGAGGACCCAACAACAAGCGCAGAGAGGACTGGGGGGCCTCGGAAGGACCTTCCATGGCCAGAATTCTGTGATTCGCATGCAGAAGGGGTAAGCACCCAAAAGACAGCATCTGGAGAAAAGGAGGATGGCGTCACATCAACCCCAAGTTCTTCAGGGGCAAAGGGGCCGGGCTGGGGAGGGGGCTGGTAAACGATCTACCCTCGGGAGGGGTGACTTGCTCAAATATATCTCTGTCCTGGGCTCCAGATCAGAGGCTGGTGATGTTGGGAAAGGGTCTCTGTAAACCATAAAAAGGTTCTGTGTCATCTTTGGGGAGACCTTTCCAGAGCTCCCTAGAAAGCTCTCTTGCACACTAGCATCCTGTGCGTGTGTTGGGGGGGCAGAGGTGGGGGGGGTCGAGGGCCATTTGCACAGGATCTTCCTTTTTTTATCTGCGCAGAAAGGAGGGCGCCCCCCTCCCCCCAGGAGCTCTGGGTCCAGGTGAGGGGAATGGGTTAAGGTGGGAAACTGCGGAGTAGCCAAAGCAATTGTCAGCGGGGTGGGGTCGTCCCCAGGCGCTAAGACAATTAGCTTCGTTCTGTTACAGTTGGGGGTTTTCTTATCATCCGTTGGGAAGGCCTAGCCAGAGAATTCCAGTATTCCAGAAGGAGTTTAATTGTGGATGATTTCATTCTGCCCTTTTTATGTCGAAGCCAGGGGCTTGCGTCATATAACAGTGAATTAAGGGAGATTTTTTTATTTGCATGTGAATCATAGCTTTTCCAGCTGAATGTCACTTACTTGGAATTTTTGTCTGATTTTGTTTTTGTTTTTGTCTCTTGGTGTTTTTCCATCAAGCTCTTTGGCTAACCAGAAAAAAAAAAAGAGGAAGGGCTCAATCTGACTGGAGCAGGGTTTGAATTGGCAACTGAAAAAGGAGAGTATTATGAATGTGAAAAAGAGAAAACGGATGCTTTATTTTGCTTGGAGGGAGGGACCGAGGCCAAGTCAAATTGAGAGCTCTAATTTGGGAATGGTGTTATTACAGGTCATTGGGAGTTGGTTCTGCGCTAAATTGGGAGGCCGGTCACATGAGGAGGCAGCAAAGGCGGATTGCATGGGGGATGGTCGGGCTCTTTTACAATGAAATTTTATTTTATTTACTACACAGTTGAAAGGTACTAGCGTTGAGAAGCCAAATCACCTTATTGGCTGGTGAGTGCTTCCTGTCCCGGCCTATCGGTGGGTTTATAAATGAGCTAGTTCTCCCAATAAATAGTGTACCTTCAGTGGTTTTATTTAGGTACTGGACTCTATTCAGTGATTAGTAGAGCAGGCCGTGTGTGAAAGGTTATGTATCTGCGCTTCACCTTCATATCTTATTCCTGGGGACTTCCTTTTGCTCCGAAGGCTTTGCTCATTTAAGGCTTTACCCATTTTAGACCCCCAAGGTCAAAACATTCAGATAACTTCTTATTATATACATTAAAGGAAGGGACGAGCTCTGTTAGATTAGCTTTCCTTTCCGCAGCACTGTTATTGTGTCGGCTCACAGCAACAAAATATAACAAACAAACAAAAAAAATGGATACTGCCACACCATGGGCAGTTATGGACAAAGTGTTCTTCCTGTCCCCAAATTGCAGACGGTGGACATTCTTGGCATCTTGCAGGATGACCACAAAGGGTGGTTTGTAAGCCGCTGACTTTTCTTGCAGAATCAAAGTTGCCTCTTTCTTGATGTCTAAGCCCTGATTTAGGTAGCTGTGTTTGAAATAAAAACAGAAAGGCAGTCCCAAAAGCGAATGTAGAATTCGGTTCATTCATTTCCAGTACAAACAAGTTGTGCGCTCATGATCCTAAAAGGGGTGCAGTTACTAAGTCTGTGACACAGGGAGGCTGCTGGTGCTGCTGGAGCACGCGGACCGGCAATGCTTGTGATCAAAGTTAGGAATAGAAGGCGTGTGGAAACTTTCTATAAAAGGCAGACCAGGCCCCTGGACTCATGTGGACAAGTAAGTGGTCAGGAAGCTCTGGGACTGCTCCTGGCTACAGCAGGATATTTCTGTGTGTCCTTGGGCACCATGTCCCGTGCCTCAGTTTCTCTTAAGCACCATCTTGATTTTGGGAGAGGAGGAAGAACTTCAGCGGATGCTGAGATGCCCTTAGGGGAGTGAAGTACCACAGGAGCTCAAATCAGGGCCAGGTTTCCCTGAGACAGGGCTGGCTGGGCTGCTGGTCCTTTCTTGTCCACCGTGGGTGATGCCTCTGACATCACAATAGCCGGCCAGACATGCAACAATGATGAGCTGTGCCCAGGAGCCACCAGAGGAGGGAAGAAAAGAGGAGGACAAAGTGGAGAGGCAGGAAATGGAGCAATCCCTTATGTGATCATTCCATCAACTCACACATTTTTCACCTAACATCTGGTTCAACTGTAATGTGTTCAGCTCCACATAACCTGGACAGCGTCTGTGGCCTCTCTCCCCAACTCAGCAAAATATTATGGTCCTCTGATCAAGAGAATTTAGCTCCTGTTGCTGCACGTGTCGTGGTCCACCTTCAGATCAGCGAGTTGATACATCTTCACCAAGCGGCTCTCCAGAGTGGCTGTTCAGAGGTAATGTTCTGGCCGCATCAGCCAGGCTCCCGTGGGTTTCCTGCAGACCCCATCTCGGCCCACCTTCTTGAGCAGCACAGAGGGCAGGGTCTCTGTGGGGATGGTTCATGAGTGTCTGATTCTATGGTAAAAGTGCTTTAAAACGGCGGTTCTCACCTTCATGTCATTCATGAGCCACCTGAGGCTTGGGCAGATTTTGTCTGTTCTTATACCACTCTTAAAACCTACACAGAGGTGCAGTACGACAGTGGCTCAGCGACAGAGTTCCTGTCTGCCATGCCAGAGATCATGGGTTCAATTCCCGATGCCTGCCCATGCAGAAAAATAAAATAAAATAAGTGGGCTAAGTCATGGCTTCCTGGTCCATCCCTAGGAGGAACTGTCACCCCTTTTAAGTGCTAAGTTGTTATAAAAGTGGAATGCTTGGGAGATCAACCCTTTCCTAGAAGTATTATGATGTTTTGTTGTTGGGCATTTTATTATTTTTAATCAACAACAAAACTTCCTCTTGAAAAGAGGTCCCTGACATTCTTTGAATTCCAGGAATCCCTCCTAGTCCTTCTGGTAGGTACTTACTTCCCCTGATTTCACACTAGCCTTGCCTGCCGATCACCTGAAAGCTAGATCATGACTTTCTCTTAGCTGCTTCCACCAGTGGTTCTCAAGCCTGAGTGTGCATCCGAATCACCTGGAGGACATGTCAAAACACAGATTCAGTAGATCTAGGGTAGGATCCCAGAATTTGCATTTCTGTCCAATTCCCAAGTGTGCCCCTCATCCTCACTTTGAGAACCAGTGCCCTAGGTCTTTTCTGGCCCCTTCCACCACTGTCCTCTGCCCCAGAGCCACAGGGAATGGGCCTCATGTAGCCTCATCCTGGCCCTTAGATGACTTACTGCAGGCCAGAAGATGGTCCCTGTGCTTTGCAAAGATTAACTAACCCAAACATCACAACAGTCCTATGAGGTATCCCATTGTCTAGATGAAGAAACTGAAGTCCGGAATGGCTAAGGGAGTTGCCTAAGGTCACACAGCTAAGTGGAAGAGCTGGCATTTAAACCCAGGCAATCTGGCACACATAGGTACTCTGAATCACTATCCTTTATTGTCTTTCTTTTCATTTCCCCAAGTCACTTGGAGCAGTTGATACTTCCTGCAGTTCTTGGAAGTGACTACTTCAGATTCTCCCAAGACAACCGAACCTGTTATAGGTACTTAAAAGCCTCATGTTGGGGTCCAAGTCTCCAAGCGGGCTGTCTACTCCGCTGTGTGCGTCTGAGTGTGAGTGAAGAGGAGAGGAGTGCCTCTTAGCAGACCAGGACTGATTGGGCACCTGGTTTCCTGAGGGCCAAGGGAAGGGGGATGATAGGGAGATGCTGGGAGGCATCCATCTGGGAAGAGAGGCCAACCCTCTCCTTTCTCCAGAGTCTCAGTGTTCCCTCACCCTTCTGCCCTGGTCCAGAGGTTTCCACTGTTGACACTTAGCATCCCAACCAGAGAAGGACAAACCTGAGAAGGAGTAGACCTGCTGGGTCCCCAGATGTACTAAACAAGTGCAGGCATCTTTTCGACCCATCTGGTCCAGCAAGCCTGGGTGATCAACCCTGACCTGGGCATGGGAACAGGAGGCCCGTGAGAAGCAGGAGACGTTGTCCCTGCCCACGATAATGAGCCCGCAGTCCACCTGAAAGAAACAGTATCATACAAGCCTGTGTCATTGAACTCAACTGTGAAGGAGGAGAGGCCGCAAGGGCCAGAGAAGATAAACTGGACTTGGGAAAGGGGATGGTTTTTTAAACTTAAAAATGCCACGGATTATGATGATATGGAGAGAGGAGGGTTGGATATATGTTGCTGATAGTATATGATAAATAATATGATCCCTTTTAAGATTTAACAGCCAAAGGTTAAGTCTCCACTTTTTTAATGAAAAGGTAATCGATTGAGCACTTTGAGTTTTCTTGGTAAATAATGTGCTGGATTTTGGGTGGAGATGTACTGGAGGTCCTCAGATACTTAGAAAATGGATTCTGCTTCGTAACCGAATTGCCTATAAAAAGTAATTTTCAACCCCTCTGTTCTGATTCTCCCCCAATGCTTTTTTTTTTTTTTAGTTCTATTTCTTTTTTTTTTTTTAATTTTTTTTTTTTAATTTGCATATGGGCAGGAGGCACCAGGGATCGAACTCCAGACCTCCAGCACGGCAGGTCGGAGCTCTGCCTGCTGAGCCACGGCAGCTGCCCCCCCAATGCTTTTGATTACCTTTTTTTTTTTGAAAATTGTGATAGTATATAGCTATCATATATATTTGCCAATTTAACCAATTTATCATATTATCAATTTAACCAATTTATCATATAAATTTGCCAGTTTAACCATTTATTATTTATTTATTTATTTTTAATTTTCTGCATGGATAGGCACCGGGAAACAAACCTGGGTCTCCGGCATGGCAGACAAGAATTCTGCCATTTTTAAATGTACAATTCAGTGGCATTCATTGCTTTTACAGTGTTGTGCTACCATCACCATCTTCCATCGCTAATTTTTTAATCATCCAAAACAGATGCTCTTTACCCATTAAGCAATAACTCCCCATTCCCCCTCCCCCAGTCCCTCAAAACCTCTAATCTGCTTTCTGTCCTTATGAACTTATTTATTCTATTTATTTCATCTAAGTAGAGTCATACAGTATTTGACCTTTTGTGTCTCACGTTTCACTTAGCATAATATTTTCAAGACTCATCTATGTTGTGGCATGAATCAGAATTTTGTCCGCTTTTCTGACTGATTGGTATTCCAATACTCTCCAATACTGAGAGTATTATTTATCATATACTCTCAGCAACATATATCCAACCCTCCTCTCTCCACATCATCATAATCCGTGCATTTTTAAGTTTAAAAAACCATCCCCCTCCCCAAATGTGGTATCGATATACCACATTTTGTTTATCCATTCATCCAGTGACGGACCCTTAGGTTGTTTCAACCTTGTGGCTATTGTGAATAATGCTGCTGCCCCCGATTCTTTGAACTGTGGACATTTCTGTGGGGTATAGAACTTGTCCCATGGTTCTCTCTGACCTTACACACCCCATTAAAAAGGACAGATTCTAGCACGAAGCCATACACATCCATTGGGACCAAAGATAAATACCTGATGGGTCAATAAATACATCTACTTCCAAAAGCAAACATACCTTGTAAAAACAGATTAAAAGCAAAAAAGAAAAAAAACAAGCAAAACCAGATCCATAAAGAAGCAGGCCATGACTGTCCCTCCCAGCTCTGACCAGTGATGCTAGAGGTCAGCTTTGCCGCTCTCCCTGTTGGGCCATTTCCCTCTCAGACCCCAGGTCGGATGAACAAGGATGGGCTAGTGCCCAGTTTTGAAACTCCCCAGACCCAAGGCTCCCTTGCCACCTCTTACCTTCCTCCAATAGAGATTAGAGGGCTTGCCCCAAGGAAGAGCTTCTTCTAGCCAGACTGGTCCTTCCTCCAGCTTCTTAGCAGCTTGCTGGAGCTCATCACGCCACAGCATGTGGGCCCGTCCACTCTGGTCTCTAGTCAGAGCTCAAATCTGGTTTCAGCTCTGTTGGCTGTGGATGCTTCTCTCCACCCTCTCTGTTCTTTTGCCTTTCTCTTGCCTTTTCCCTGGTCTAACATCTCTCACCATTTTCACTTCTTACTTTGCACTAGAATTCTAGAATGGCATGGTGAGACCCAGGATGAGCAAGAGGCCCTTGTCCACAGACGTTCTGACTACTAGCTCTTAGCTCTGGTCTCCCTTCTGCAGCATACCTGCCATGAATCCTCATGCAAAGGTCCTCATCTGCTCCGTGCTTTGGATTCTGGTTCAGCCGCTGACCTCAGGGTCGATTGGACTTTGCAGCGGGATGCCCGGCAGTAGGGAAATGGCCTTCGCCACTCTCCTTGCTGATTAGAGAACCTCATTCTTCCCTCTCCATCCTACCTTTCCTCCTTTTTACCCACTACCCTGCAGGACTTCAGGAATTAAAAAGTAGTTCCTTCTCAGACTGGCCACCGTGGCTCAGTGGCAGAAATTCTTGCCTGCTTAGCTGGAGACCCGGGCTCGATTCCCGGTGCCTGCCCTTGCAAATAAAAGAGAAAAACAGAAGTAGTTCCTTCTCTTTCTGGTGCCAGCCCATGCAAAAAAAAAAAAAGTAGCTCCTTATCAAAAAATCTGCAAATTCTTATTCCCATTGCACCCATGAGCCTACTAGCCTGATAACAGGTTTGGTGCGAAGTAGCAGATAAAAAATAAGCTGCCTTTGCCTGCTTACCTTTGCATAAATTCCTGGAGTTGGCAAACAACTCCAGGGGCAGAATCAGAAAGGGAGGTGTGCCTCTAACTCCCTCTACAGGGCTGGGCCTAATGAGGCCATGGGCAGCATTGAGTGTGTTCCAGGGTCACTCAGCTCTGTCCTGTTCAGTTGGCCAGTCTCTTCTGGTCAGATGCAGTGCCAGTTAATTTGTGACTGTGGATTTGGACAGCCTACCTCCACAAAAGTTTTTGCTTCTGTCCTCAGAATAACTTATGCATGGATTTCAGATTTTACACCTAAAAGGGGGGAGACGTAAATTTTACTGTCAACTTTTTTAACGTGTATTTGGGGGAATATATATGTGCTGTTCCTTGATGAAATGATTTTACATAGTTGACATCTCAGGGGCCCATATGGACATTCATATTTTGGGTTCCCATCTTTCAAGATGGAAAAGTTTGTCTATAAGTTGTTGAGCAAGTAACTCATTATTTTGGGAAGTGTGGGACCCGGTGACTTCCCAAGTCCAGAGTCACGTAAAGCCATAGAATGGTCTCCTGGTTTTGATCTTGGAGTTCTTAGGTGTACATGTTTTTGCATTCAGACACCTGGTCCACTATGCACTCTTCTTGGAGCACTCACTTCTAGATTCTCATGGAACAAGGTCTGAATCTAAACACAAGAGCACAAGGCATGGTTTTCACCTTTGGGACGTTGGCATGAGGTGTGCTAATGCGTTATTTTAAAATACTGTTGGAAAAGAAATTTAGAGAAAAAAGATACCATTGGAGAATTGTTTTGAGGTGTGCGGGATTTTGGCCCTGGTGGCTTGGGAGTGTGAAGGGAGCATTCCTGATTTTAAGACAGTCACACCCTCAGTTCTGAAGGGTTTTACAGCATATATATATATGGACACACTCATGCATAGTAAATACGTGAATGTGTTTTGTAGGAATTTGTCTTATGTTTTTCAAGAGTAAGGTGATATTTTTTTCACCTCTATATGACTCAGGAGACCCATTCCTAGAACATAATCACTTATGGCCCAAAAATTTTCGGACAGTCTTAACTCATCCCTATTGGCATTGGTTTTCTTTCTCCCTTCAGCAGATGTTTGCAGAAGAGTCATATTAAACACATTTAATTCTGTTCTCAGCCTCTCAAATCTTTATCATGAAGATTACTTTAATTGGTGTCAGTTACAATCAAGAAAAGTACTCATTATGCTTTTGTTTCCTAGCGTGTCAGGAAATTTTCTGTCTTAAACAGAATATTGAGAAGGGGGATGTATCGTAAAGGTTTTGAAAATTGAGCTAATCTTATTCTTTTCCTCTCTTTACGTGATCCTGTTTTTATTTCACTTTAAATCTATAAGTAGTCAGAATATTGCAGAGTCAGACTGAACAGTTTTTGTGTGATAGTGGTATGTTAGGTCATCTAATCTGTTATCATTTAAAGGAAATTTCTAGGAAGACTCTAACATTTTGAATGAGAAATCCCAAAGTTTTTACATTTAAAATTTTTACATTTAAAAATGTAACTAATATGGAATGATTAATACATGGGAAGATAGAGATAATATTGCTACCCCCACAGAGCTTACGTTCTAGAGGAGCGAGACAGAAAATAAGTGTAATATATATAGTAGGTCTCCTGGTGATTAAGTGCCACTAGGAAAAATAAACAGAGCAGAAGGGAAGGATGTGCAGGGTGAGGTAGTGATAAGGAAAATTTAAAAGACTTTGGTCAGAGAAGGCCTCACTGAGGTGAAATTCAAGCAAAAGAGGAATTGATTGACGCTAGACGTGGGATCTGGGTTGGGGGTGAAGGACAGCGTTCCAAGCAAGTGTGAATGTTCTGAAGCAGTGGGTGTTTGGCCTGTCGAAGGAACAACAAAGAAACCAGGATGGACTGAAATCCATAGTGGGTGGTGTTACTGCTGGCTGTCCATTGTTGAGTTGTGCAGAGGTGCGCTAAATTTAGAAGCCTTTATTACACGATTTATTTAGGGTTGAGTTTGTTTGTAAAATGTAAGGTCTTCCAAGGAGTATTTGACCATTTAAGATCCACCAGTACTCCTGCCTTTTAGCATGTCTACTTAACCAATGCCTGTTGTATGGGTGCATTTAATTCTCAGCCATTTCTTACATGAGCAAATTGCCTAAATACACTTGTGAGAAACCCTTTGACGGTATATGTTATTAAACTGAAAACAAGGGTATAATAAAATTGCACTTTTAAGGTAATTTACTAAACGACTGGAGCCCTTAAACACTGACACACCATTGTGCAGTAATAATACCAGACTTGCTATTCAGACACACTCTTTGTCACTCCAGGAACCATTGGGATGATTTCCTAATTCTTGTGATCTTTAGTTATAGCCCCTTTTTTTAAAATTATTCTTAGGTCGCTGGTTTAAAAATTATGAATCATGAACTTTTACCCACATAAAATATCCAAGGACTTCTGTTTATTCAGAGAATCTGACAAAATAATGGAGATGAGTTGGCATCATCCAACCCAGCAGTTCTTATGCATTTCTTCAGTTGTCCAGACCATTTCCGGAATAGGATGATAATGGAGTGGGTAATGGTAGAGACTATGTCACAGAAGTGATCTATTTGTTGAAAATTATTGGGATTCCTGGGTCTTCCCCAGCAAGGAGAATCTGTTACATATACATCTCAGTGAAGGTTCCTTCCTCCCTGGGAGGTGGTGTGGACTCCACCAAGAAGACCAGCAGGCAGCTGGGCAGGTCCTCTGTGGACTGGGCCGAGTCCCCACATGCAGGGTCTGGCTTCTGTTTGGAGGTGGAGACCCGCACTCTCATGAGTTCCCCGGCGACACTCACCCAGAGAGTGGTCCACACCGACTGGAAAGCCAGGAGGCAGGGCTCACCGTGCTGGCTTCTTAATCTACAATGAGAAGCCGTCCTCCGAGGGCCCGGAAGCACTCAGAGCCCATGTCATTGGCACACATGCCCCCGGTAGGCAAGCCTCACAGCCCCAAATCAGAAATCTGAAAAATGATCTGGAAATTCCTCAAGTCCCTATTTTCACTATATTCTCTCCCTGAAGGTACCTGGGGAACCAGATTACAGTCGGAAGGTTATTTGGTGAGCAAATAATCAGGACACAGGAGGCTAAGTGAGGTAAATGTTTATTGGCAACAGGTTCGCCTCATGGCATCGTCTCAGAATTGGAATGGCTTTACCAGAAGGACTGAACTGCTCAAAGCCAAATAGCCCAAACTTCCCATATCCTAGAGGGGCCCTTAAATAGGTGAATTCATTATCTTTGACTGCATAACAAATAACTCAAATATTAGAAGCATAAAACTAATAAGAAAAATATATATCATCATAAACAGTTTCTGTGTTTTAACGAATATGGATATGCCTTAGGTTTCCAGGATGCTTAAGCAAATACCATGCAATGGGCCAGGTTAAACATTAGGAATTTATTTGTTCATGGTTTAAAGCTGGGAAAAAGTCCAAATCAAAGCATCATCAAGATGATGCTTCTTTCTCAAAGATTTGGTGTTCTGGGGCTGGCTGCTGCTGATCTTTGGCCCTTAGCTTGTCACATGGCAGAGCACATGGCAGCATCTCCTGCTTTCTCCCTTCTCCTCCAGGTTCCATTGATATTCAGCTTCTTTCTCCCTGCGGCTTTCTCTCTCTGTGTCTGAATTTCATTCTGCTTATAAAGGACTCCAGTAAGAGTATTAAGACCCATCCTGCTTGGGCTGGGCCATACCTTAACTGAAGTAACCTCATCAAAAGATCTTACTTACAATGGGTTTACACCTGCAGGAACGGATTCGTTTTAAGAACATGATTTTCTGGGGTATATAGGGCTTCAAACCACCACAGGTTGGTTCTGGCTCAGGGTCCCTCAGGATGTTGGCTGGAACTGTCATCATCTGAAGGCTTAACTGGGGCTGGGAGTTCTGCTTCCATGAAGGCCGCTCACATGGCTCACAAAGATAACTAATCAAACTCGGGTCTCCGGCATGGCAGGTGAGAACTCTGCCACTGAGCCACCGTGGCCCGCCCAAGGGAAATTTTATTTTTAAGTGGATGTTTTCCAGGGTGTGGGCTAGCTGCGTCTGATCAGTGTTGGCTTGTGACATAGGCTTAGCTTCTTCTTGGCCCCTGTTGCTTCTCTCCTTGTTAGATCCTTGGGCTTCGTGAATAGATTTTATCTTTACCCTAAGCAGATTTTGGGGGGTGGGGGGGTATTGCTGAAAATATATGGATGAGAGAATTAGAATTAGTGCCGTCTTCCTCTTCCAGAGCTTACTTTGAAAGGGACTCTAGACCTAGTGGAATGCACCAGGATAGTGTTGTGTCAGGTGGCAATTAGCTAATTATAGAGCCAAGGAGCCTCAGCTCCTCACCTTAAGGGCCCCTTCATAGCGTTGCTTGAGTGTCCTCATGGCATGGCCGCTGGATTCAGAGAGATCAGGATGGAAGCTGCAATACCTTTTATCACTTTGTCTCTGTAACTCCTTTTCCTCTATGTTTCCATGGCTGACCACCCCCTCCACTGCACTACTCTATCAATATTTAGCTTATAGCTGAACTTTTTGAGTATCATGTACATTATGTATCTTATGCTAATCTGTATATCCCCATTCTCCCACCAGGGAAACTTGGGCAAGTAATTCTACCTTTCTGTGTCTGTGTCCTCATCCATAAACCAAGGCTATTAACAAAACCTACCTCATAACCTTCTCTTCAGGGTTAAATGAGTAATTTAAAGGCACAGCGCTTAGGAGAGTGCCTAGCACACAGAGAGCATTCAATAACTGTTAGCTGTCAGCAGTGGCAGCTGTAGCCGTAGCAGAAAGAGTTTAATCCAGTAGGTGTATTTAGAAAGCAATCTTGGTTCCATGTCACCAGTCGTAGTGAACAAAAGCCACAGTTGTATTCTTGACCACGCCACAACCCCACACTATCAGAGCCCTGTCTGGAAAATAGAGAAAGAATCATTTCAGTCTTGGAAGGAACCGGAACCAGTGGCCTCTTGTTTTCCTTTCCTCTTAACTGTCCCCTTTGTGTGTTCCTCCTTTGAATCCCAGGTTAATCACTGGCAAAGAACAGTTACATGGAGTTAACATGTTTAGGTACATTTCAGAGTCCTGTTTACATTTTGTTTCTGTCCCTGCTTTTTTCTTTTCAGGACGCCTTTTGTGGGGAAGGGTTGGATATCCAAATAAGGAAATGACCTAGCAGAAAGCTAGGGACTTCCTCAGGCTCGTGAATTTCTATTAAGGGTTGTTTCCAAATTTTATTTTATTTTATTATTTTATTTTATATTTTATTTTATTTATTTTATATTTTACATGGGCAAGCACTGGGAAATTTTATTTTATTTATTTATTTATTGCATGGGCAGGCACTGGGAATCAAACCTGGGTCTCTGGCATGGCAAGCGAGAACTCTGCCACTGAGCCACCGTGGCCCACCCAAGGGAAATTTTATTTTTAAGTGGACGTTTTCCAGGGTGTGGGCTAGCTGCGTCTGATCGGTGATGGCTTGTGACATAGGCTTAGCTTCTTCTTGGCCCCTGTTGCTTCTCTCCTCATTAGATCCTTGGGCTTTGTGAATGGATTTTATCTTTATCCTAAGCAGATTTTGGGGTGGGGGGGTGCTGAAAATATATGGATGAGAGAATTAGAATTAGTGCCTTCTTCCTCTTCCAGAGCTTGCTTTGAAAGGGACTCTAGACTTAGTGGAATGCACGAGGATAGTGTTGTGTCAGGTGGCAATTAGCTAATTATAGAGCCAGGGAGCTGGGGGAGGGACCTGTGATGTCATCCGTGTCCTCTGGCCTGCCCTCCCCAGTCTGAACGTTTGGTCCTGTGCTATCCAGTTCAGTAGCCACCAATCACACGTGACTTCTGAGCACTTCGGAGCTGTGGCCAGTCAGGTTGAGGTGATGCTGCAGGTGGCAAAATACGCCCTGGATTTTGAAGCTTTAATTTGGGAAGAAATAAAAAAAAAAAAAGAACATAAAGTATCCCATTAATAGCTTTATATTGAATATAAGTTGAGATGATGTTTTAGCTATATCAGGCTCACCAAAACATATTGCTAAAATGAATTTCTCCTGTTTCCTTTTACTTTTCTTTAGCATGGCTATTAAAAATTTTTAAATTACATGTATGGCTCATAGTATATTTCTGTTGGACGGTGCAGCTCCATTATTCAAGTCTCCAGAGCAGAAAATCTAGAGCTTCCTTGATAACTCCTTTGTATATTTTATCATTCTGGCCACTCAGTTCTTCTCCATGTCCAATCTTCATCTTTTCTGCTTAAATTCAAACTCTTGATACTTCAAATAATTGACTACTTAGCATTCCTTCATGACATCTCCACTGTCAAGAAAGTCAAGAATCCCTTCATATGACCGTTTTCTTTCACCTTTTCATTTTCTTTCTCTTTTCTAACTCTTTGATCATTTATAATGACCTCCCCTCAATTGCCTCTGATTTCTCTATGTTATTTTTTTTAATTAAAAAAATTTTTTTAAACATAACAACATACAAACATGAACATTCTTACCATGTGATCATTCCATTCTTGGTATATAATCAGTAACTCACAATATCATCACATAGTTGTATATTCATCACCATGATCATTTCTTAGAACGATTTGCATCAATTCAGAAAAAGAAAAAAACTCATACATACCATACCCCTTACCCCTCCCTCTCATTGACTGCTAGTATTTCCATCTACCCAATATATTTTAGGCTTTGTTTCCCCTATTTTTTTCTTATACCCCTTACCACTCCTTTTCATTGATCACTAGCATTTCAATCCACTAATTTATTTTAACATTTGTTCCCCTATTATTTATTTATTTTTAATCCATGTGTTTTACTCATCTGTCCATACTGTAGATAAAAGGAGCATCAGACACAAGGTTTTCACAATCACACAGTCACATTACAAAAGCTATATCATTATACAATCATCTCCAAGAAACATGGCTACTGGAACACAGCTCTACATTTTCAGGCACTTCCCTCCAACCTCTCCATTATGCCTTAACTAAAAAGGTGATATCTATTTAATGCATAGGAATAACCTCCAGGATAACCTCTCAACTCTGTTTGGAATCTCTCAGCCACTGACACTTTATTTGTCTCATTTCTCTCTTCCCCCTTTCAGTTGAGAAGGTTTTCTTAGTCCCTTGATGCTGAGTCCCAGCTCATTCTAGGATTTCTGTTCCATGTTGCCAGGAAGGTCCATACCCCTGGGAGTCATGTCCCACATAGAGAAGGGGAGGGCAGTGCGTTTTCTTCTCGTGTTGGCTGAGAGAGAGCAGTCACATCTGAGCAACAAAAGAGGTTCTCTGGGGGTGATTCTTAGGCCCAATTTTAAGTAGGCTTAGCCTATCCTTTGTGGGGATGGAGGGCTCGGCCTATTGCTTTGGTTGTCCCCACTGCTTGTGAGAATATCAGGAATTCTCCACTTGGGGAAGTTGAGTTTTCCCCCTTTCTCGCCATTCCCCCAAGGGGACTTTGCAAATACTTTTTTATTCACTGTTCAAATCACTCTGGGATTTATCGGGGCATCACTCTGGATAAACCTACAAAATCCTATGTTATTTTTAAAACTTGGTATCCAAAACCACCCACAGAACTCTAATGAGGAAAAGGCATTACTTCCACCATCAAGTACTTCACCAGTCCTTTGGCTACATTACCTGATTTAATCCTACGGTGCAGTGAGGGGCAGATGGCATTCTTACAGTTCTTGACTGATGAGGCAGTTGAGACTCAGAGAGGTCAAACAACTCTAAGGTTCCACCACAAATTGAGTGGCACATCTGGGATTTGTATGTAGGGCTGCCTGACTCCAGAGCCCACGCTGTTTCATCATCCATCATGCCTTCCTTGCCTGATACTTCTTCCCTTGTGATCTTAAGGGGCCCCGTGGGACATGGCTAATGCATTTGTAGCTTGTGATCAACAGTGACCCTGGGGCTTTTTCTGATATGTTCGTGCTTAGCTAGGATCATGAAGTCTTTCTTCTAAATTCCAGAAAACCCTTTCAACCCAGTATAAACTGCATGAGTGCCAGCAGGACTGCCCTGCACTTGTCTTTGTAGGGCCACCACCAGTGGACCAGAGATGAGTGCCCAGGTCTCAGGAATGACTTTTCTGGAAAGGAGCTTTCTTTGCTGTGGCCCTAGCTTCTATAGATTCCTGTGAAGTTCCAAGACAAGCCACTTCTCAAAGGCCAGTCAATGCAAAGTGTGTTGTTTATCCATGTTTACTTACGGTGAGAAGTTGGTGTTTTGAGTGAGAGAGAACAGGAGGAGATCCTTGTTTTGTGTATTAAAAGCAGCTCTTCACATAAAACAAAAATGTGGTTCACGTGTGTCATTAGAGGTACCTCTGGAGCCAGGTCTTGGATCCATTTCCCATTCTAGTTTTGAACACATGGTCCTAAAGTTGCAAATTTACTACTATGAGGTGAGGGGAGTCCGTTTTCTGGCAGAGCTCTCTATCGATGAAGATCTACCAACTTCACACAAGCACCATTGCCAGGGCTGTAAACAACCCTTGATTATATTTGCTTTTCTATGAGATTTTCTTATTCATTAGCTTCCTGTCTATCTGGGGAAGTGGCTAGACTTTTCTAAGAAATAAAATAGGGCTATAAATTCTACTTGGCTGTACCAAAATATTTGTAACCTCTTTGGAAGCACGAATGAGAATTAGATGAAGCATTCAAACATCGAAGATTGCTTGGTCTGTTTTTCATTCCCGTCACTGCCCCCTGACAGCCTGGGGTCAGTTCCGTCCAATGCAATGCCTGGCTGTTGGGAGAAAATGTAGCCAGGGTATCCAGGTTGAGGTTCTAGTCCACAGGAATTCTCTTTGCAGCGTAATGTTTAGTATCAATATGGGTGTATTTACTTATTTGCCTTGTATATTTTCCTTTTCAGGAATCATTAACCAATGGCAACAGGAATCCAAGGATAAAGTGATTTCCCTCCTGTTAACTCACCTGCCTTTGCTGAAGCCAGGAAACCTCGACGCAAAAGTCGAGTATATGAAACTGCTGCCCAAAATCCTGGCGCATTCTATCGAACACAACCAGCACATCGAAGAAAGCAGGCAGCTGCTGTCCTATGCTTTGATACACCCGGCCACTTCGTTGGAAGACCGCAGCGCTTTAGCCATGTGGCTGAATCACTTGGAGGACCGCACATCGGCCAGCTTCGTCGGCCAGAACCGAGGCCGCTCAGACTCTGTGGATTACGGACAGACACACTACTATCACCAAAGACAGAACTCTGATGACAAGCTCAATGGGTGGCAGAACTCTCGGGACTCTGGGATTTGCATCAGCGCTTCCAACTGGCAGGACAAAAGCCTGGGGTGCGAGAACGGCCATGTACCCCTCTACTCTTCCTCATCCGTCCCCACCACAATCAACACGATTGGAACCAGCACAAGTACAAGTAAGTCCCCTCGGAAGCCCTGTAATGCAGTCTGGTTTTGGCAGCTTGCTGTGTGTGGCATGCTCTGCTGAAAATGTCTGCTCTGAGCACTCTTATAACCCTGGGAGAGAAGGGCTCATTGGAATTGGCAGTGGGAAAAGGTTCTTTGGACCCCATCTCTGTTGCTCTTTTGACTTTGGAAAGATGAAAATGCTGGGCAGGTAAAAAATGATTGATGGTTCAAATTTGGGTTACAAACAAACCAAAAAAAGAAAAGAAGAGAGAGAGTGAGAGAGAGAATGGTGAAAGAAGGAAACTTCCTGTTTCCACAAATAGGAATGCCTTTCACCCCATTTCTTTCAACCTGGGGTTTTTGGACTTGCCAGGAAACTGAGTTACCGTGTGACTCTCTAAAGCTGATTGTAACCCATGGTTAACCAGCCAGGCCCGGGGGGCTTTGTGCATTTTCTTAGTGTTTTGTTTTTTCTTTCTCTCTCCCTCTCTTTTTTATTTTCTTTTTAAAATTTCACCCTGGAATGTTCCCTCCCTTGCATTTCTTGGTTTTAATTCCCAGTTGTCAGGGGCACCTTCCCTCCTGACCTAGAGCACCAGGTTTGCTAGCTGAGAATGCTGCTGTGTGCTATGGCCTGGTAGGAGTACCCGGGATTCCTCTGTTCCGTCGGACCCTTAGGAGAGGAGGGTCAGGAAGTGCTTTGCGGGAGGGGAGAGTGGAGGATGGCCCTCTGAGCTTGTGACCACAAAAGCAAAGCGCCCTGCCCCCAGCTGGGGCTAGCAGTGGGAATCCTCTCTGTGGTTCCCCACTCAGCCTGAGCAAAGGTGACAAACATGCCGTTTGTGTTTGTATAAAGCAGCAGTGTGGGAGGGCAGCCGTTCATTAGACTGTCTTCCTTGATGCTAGTTTCCATGTGTCCATGAACACAGTATTGCATGCCAAGGTAACTTTCTCTGGGGAGAAAACTTTTTTTGCGATAAGACCTTCTGTGTCTGTCAATGAGCAGGGACCTCCCCCCGCCCCCACCCCAGGTTAACAGATATGACAATACTAAGAAATGGCACTGATGGCTCCTTTGCCTCTACCACCACTTGAATCTTTTAGCTAATGAGCCTTTCTTAACGGCTTTCTCAAAGATATAGGAATGCTGAATTACAGCGCATTAATTGAAACAGCACCTTAGCAGAATAACCAAGGAAACACGTAAGATGCTGCAGTGATAGTGATATACAGTATGAGATTTTATTTTATTTTATTTTTATATTTTGATATTGGTCATTTGCCACATTTGGGGAATTAGGTGATGGTTGCAGCGTCGATTTATTATGTAAGAGGTTCTTGTGATGTCGGTCTGGTCCACACTCTAGTAATCCAGCCGGGAGCTGTTTTCTCTTGCCTCTGTGTCATGGTGACTGGAGGCTGGAACTACTGAAGAAGACACATGCAACTGGGGTGACAGAGCCTCTTGGTCCAAGTTTCCTGGTCAGCACAGGCATCTATACAGGCTTATCAAGGAGATACTGCAGGTTTGGTCTAGACCAGCACAGTAAAATGAATGGCGCAATAAAACAAGTCACATTAATTTTTTTGGTTTCCCCATGTATATAAAAGGTATATATATATATGCACAGTATACTATAGATCTATTAAGTATGCAATAGCATTACATCTAAAAAGAAAACAATCTACATTCCTTAATTAAAATTTGGGAGGGGGGCCACAGTGGCTCAGCAGGCAGAGTTCTTGCCTGCCATGCCGGAGACCCGGGTTCAATTTCCTGTGCAAAAAAATAAAATAAAATGTGACACAGAGTCCCGAAGTGAGCATGTGCTGTTGGAAAAATGGTGCCCATAGACTTGTTTGACACGGGGTTGCCACAAACCTTCCATTTGTAAAGAACGCAATGTATATGAAACACAATAAAATGAGGTGTAACTGTAATTGTTACAAATTTCTCTGATAACCATGAGAGATGGACACTCTGGGCCTTTTGTATTTTAAAGGGTTGAGTTTTATGTCATTTGCCTTGAAATTAGTCTAGGGACATCACAGTTCCGTCTGTACAAATTTAAACATTCAGATTCCGGTCTTGACAAGATTATCAGATCTTAGTCAGTGGACAGTTCCTTTCTTCACCTTGGCCACCAAGCCCAGCAGAGGGGAGGTGACTGCATGGCCTCACTGATCTTTGAACCCCTTTGTAATTTTTGAATTGAAAAGGACTTTGAGGTTTAACAAGATGACCAGCTTACATATCTCTGGGAGAAGAGAGAGGTTGGAATTCTGTCCCAGAGTATCAGCAAAGAAGAGAAAAGAGCTCAGATCTCTCCTCCAGAAATTTCCGTTCAAACACTTAGGCCATGCCCACGTGTGTCTATCATTAGTGTCTCTTGGAGAGAATGTTAATGTCATTCCTTTATTCCCCTGCATTGTCCATAATAATTAAATTGCATTCGTAAAAACTGCACACCCAGTGTCCTTCATTCATGTGGGCGTCTGTTGAATATATACCGAGCTCCCTGAGGCAGCTAGCAGTGCAAAGAACAAGGACTGTGGCACTAACACCCCCTCAGGTCCAAATCGCAGGCCTGCAGTTGGCTGACTACAACTCGTCCCAGGTATTCGGCCTCTCTGTGCAGGTTCCCATTGGGGAAATAACAGTCATGACATCAACCTCTGAGGGCGTGGCAGGGTAAATGAGACTACAGATGTAAATGGTCCAGCTCCACCCCAGGACTGGCAGCAGTAAGCATTCAGCAGGTAGCTACTAAAAGTATAAATAAGAAAAGCTGGGAAGACCTAGTGGAGCAGGGTGCTAACACTGCCATCCAGGATCTGTGTCTTCATTTTCAGTTCTGATCACGCTGACCACAGGATACTGATTGGGCACCCTTCTCTGAGCCCATGGCATGCGGGGTGGCCTAGGGGACCTCGGGTAGCCTGTGACTTTCGTATGTTTCACTGCAATAGAAAATGGGTTGGACGTAAGGCCTCAGGACTTTTTCTGTTGCACTGAAGAGCTATGTTTCTTATCTCTTCCAAAGTGCAAGCAGTATCATCCAGGCAATACAAAAACAACATAATTATAAGGGAACAACTGAGGTCAATTAATGCTACCCATTTTCAAGTTGTCAGGCATATCAATGACAGTTAATGAAAAGTACCTAGGAGGCCACCCCCTTTTACAGCTTTTGTTTCTGTTTTGATCCTGTTTTTATTCTACGATATTTTACTCCTTTCATGGTGATGTTCCCGTAAAGTGTCCTCTTTTAACATTTGTGGCCTCTTCCACGTATGGATTCCAAATCATGTCCCACGTTTACTGCCCACCTACTGTGTGCCTAGCACTGTGTTTGAATCCATGCGAGAGAGAGAGAACCTCAAGACACCACTTCCACTTTCAGGGAGCCTGTGATATACCTGGAAAGAGAAGGCATGCCAGTCAGTCTCACAATTAAAAATTAAATCTACCTTTTGCTAGTCTTGTCCACAGAAATTTTATATAACAATTCATGGGTTATATAAAAGTACAATCAAATGATACTCAGCCGCCACGAGGCAATATAGGACCAAATGTCCATTGAGGGGGGTGTGGGGTCACCCTGTGAGCATGTAGGGGTGTGGGGTCACCTGTGAGCACAGTGAATGTGTGGAAAGAAGAGATCCTTGGGAACTGGAGGGTCTGAAAGGGCTTTTCCGAGGAAATGGGATGTGAGCGAGGATGTAAATGGGGAAAGGGAGTATTTAGACAGGGAGGAGAAGAGAGGGCACTGGTGATAGACTATGCATTGGGATCAAAGGGATGGAGGTTACAGGGTGCAGGTAGGGTTGGGGGGCCGTGAAGAGGGAGTTCACAAAGGTATTCGGGGGAGTGAGGGGAGGCAGTAAACAGATTGAGGGAAGGGATCTGGGGGCCTCTGAAAAGTGGGCATGGAGGTGACATAAGCAACCCTGCATCATGGTTGATTGATTGGTCTCCTATGGACAAACCGGATGGTTAACAAGTGGTAAATGCAGGGACAATGCGTCCACTTGGGAAACTCTTTCAAAAAACTCAGTTGTAAGGTAATGAAAATATTATTAGTATAGACGTAGGGAGGGAGCAGAAGGAATGGATTCTGGAAATGTTCCTCAGGGAATATTTTTAGGATTGGGGTTGGGTTTTGACTTGGATATTTCCGATCAATTTATTTATTTGTTCATTCATTCATGTAGAAAATATTGGATCCCTGCTATATGTCCAGCCTGCTCAAGGCACTTGGGGCATGTCGGTGGATAAGACAAAGTTGCTTTCCCTCATGGAGCTTACAGTCTAATACGTATAAATTATAGGACATAAGTGAATTATATAGTGTTGGACTTTGATAAGAAGTGTGGAAAAAAGAAAAAGAATAGAATAAGGAGGATCAGACCTAGGAGGTGGGAGGAGGCAGGTTGTAGCATTAAATAGGGTGGTCAGTGTAGACCACACTGAGAAAGTGACAGGAGCATAAGGACTTGAAGAAGGTGAGGGTGTTAGCCAAGCGGGTATTCAAGGCAGAATGAGCAAAGGCCCCAAGATAGAAGCGTGCACAGCTTGGGGAAAAGCAAGGAAGGTAAGTGGCTGAAGGAGGAGACAGTGGCAGGAGAGGAGGTTGGAGAGGTAATGGGGAGGGACAGATCCTGTAGGACATTGCTGGCCATTGCATGGATTTGACTTTTGCTCCCAGTAAACCAGGAAGCCATCAGAGGGATTCCAGCAGAGGGGGGGACGTGCTGTGACTTACACGCGAAAGGGATCACTGTCGCTGCTATGTTAAGAATAGATTGTACCAGGACAAGGATAGGAACAGGAAGACCTGCTAAGAGGCTTTTGCAGTAATCCAGACAAGAAATGATGGATGACTTGGACCAGGATGGTGGCAGTAGAAGGGTGAGAAGTCATCAGGGTTTGGATCTATTTTGAAAGAAGAGCCTGTGGGATTTCCTGACAATACACGACAGGGGTATGGGGCGAGGAGAGGATGCAAGAATGACACCAGGGTTTTTGTTCTTGACTGAGCAACTGGGACGATGCAGGTCCATCCGATGAAATGGAGAAATCCTTATTTATCATGTAGAGTAGTTTTGGTGAGGGTAGGGGAAGGGGAACGGGTGGCAATCAGGAGCTCAGTGTCAGATACAATGAGTTTGGCCTGTCTGTTAGACAGTCGGGGGTGTCAAGTAGGCAGTTGGATACATGAGTGTGGAAACTGGGAGAAGACTGATCTGAGATCGACATTTAGGTGTTGCCAGCATGTGGTTGATAGTTAAAGCTCTGATACCAAAGGAGATTATCAATGCAGAGATGGAGAAAAGGGTCAGGGACGGGATCTGGGACACTTCAACACAGACACTGGAGAAAAGAGGAAACTAAGGAGAAACCAGTGAGGTTGAAGAAAAATCGAACTGTTGTGTGTGTCTTGCAAGGCAAATGAAGAAAATGTTGCAAAGAGGAAAGAGCGCTCCACTGGGTAAAATGCTACTAATAAGATGAGGCCCAGAATTGAACATTGCGTTTAACAGTGAGAGGTTATTGGAGATAAATTGAGAGTACTCAACAAGTGAAAGGTACTTAGAGGATGAAGAAAGTTGTCTTAATGATTCCAAAGAGACTAGAGGCGAGACAGGGACACAAACTAGCTACAAATTTGACTTTAGAGGTGTGTTGAGTTTGAGAAGGTACTGGAACACTGAAATGGAGAAGAATGATGTTTAGAAGGCATGACAAATAGGTGATGGAGGCAACAGAGGTTTTTTGTTTTTTTCTTTAACTTTTTTATTGTATAGTGTAACATATTTACAAAGCAAAGAAATAAAAAAGCAATAGTTTTCAAAGCACTCTTCAACAAGTAGTTACAGGACAGATCCCAGAGTGTGTTATGGGCTACCATACCATCCTCTCCTATTTTTCCTTCCAGCTGCTCCAGGATATAGGACGCTGGAGGGCTTAAATATTTTTTCATCATCACAATTGACCTTTTTTCCTTCTTTGTTTTGGTGAAAAATAACATATATACAAAAAAGCTATACATTTCAAAGCACAGCACCACAATTAGTTCTAGAACATATTTCAGAGTTTGACATGGGTTACAGTTTCACAATTTCAGGTTTTTACTTCTAGCTGTTCTAAAATAGTGGAGGCTAAAAGAGATATCAATTTAATGATTCTGCATTCATATTCATTTGTTCAATCCTATCTTCTCTGTATAACTGGCAGTGGTTTTGAGGGAAAACCTCAAAAAGAGGAGAAAGAAAAGAGAGGCAAAACTAAGTCTTAACTCATGAGAATTAACCTATTTTCATTCACTTGTAGGTAAGAATACCTTTCACAGATTGCAGAGGTTAAATCAAGTGAGAGCGCATAGAACCTTTGAGTTGAGCCTTTTTATTCCAGCAGATACGAGAAGAACGAGTTGGGATAGGTCGACAAAACTATTAAAGCAACGTTTCGGTTAGCATTAAGTAGAGAGGGAAGAATTTTGTCTCAGGGCCTTATAAAGCTACTCAGGGTCTGACAACTGAGTGCAAGAAGGTACAGAGTTCTTAACCAGGATTGTGTGGGACCAGAAAGGACCAAAATATTGGGTGTCACGTATCTTACATGAGTCTCGGTCAACTTTGTTTCAACCATCACAAGCAATTCTGGACTTAAGATATAGAGAGCCTGACTGGGCATCTCTGGGTCTTCTTCCTGCCTGAAGTCTCCCATCAGAAGAGAAAGCCACTCAGGAAAAGAACAAGGGGCTCCGAGTTTTCTTTAGAGCCTACTTAACTCCTTTGTGTGGAGTTCAGGGCCGCCTCAGCTGCCTCCAGACTGTCCCTCTGACCCTCTCTCCTGCTCTTCACTGTTGGACTCTGACCTAGAGGAAAACTTTGTGCTATGGCTACAAATGAAAGGAACTTGTTTCTGTTCAAATAGTTGCAATACTTGACTTTTCTTAGCATTCTTTACATTTGGATTTGAAAATATGCTGACCTCTGCTAGGCCAGAGCAAGGCAGAAACGTTGGGAAACAAAAATTGCTCCAAAATCCTCCATTTGATCTTCCCACTTTACCGTTATATGTTACAGCTTGGAACATCGACTTTTATCTTATTAATCTTGATTGATTTTTTTATTATAAAAATAATGCTATTTTTTAAATAGACCATAAAAACTGAATTACTAATGATGGCACACACTTTTAACAGTGTTTCCTAGGTGCTGTGTACTGTTCAAAACCCTTTATGTAAATATTAACACAAGCATTATGATTTAATCAGTATGACTCCATGATTATGAGGTAGGTACTATTGTTAGCCCCTTTGAGAGATGAGGAAACTGAGGCATAGAGAGGTTAAGTAACTTGACCAATAGATGAATGAGCTGGGGTTTGAACCCAGTCAGTCTCCAGAGTCTGGGTCTTAACTCTAGGTAACATGCATTTCCCTCCTAATCCTAACCTCAGGGATTGCCTCAGTCACTCATGGACCCTTGTTTTTCTCTGCTCCTGATTTTTTTTTTATGGCAACTTGAGGTTTTAACTTTTTTTTTTTTTGAGATATATGATATATTCATATAGCATATAATCACCCAAAGTGTACAATCGATGGTTCACAGTATCATCCTATAGCTGTGCATTCATTCTGCTCCCAGATCTGCCTCCACAGAGACCAGCCACCCTACGGCGGGACCCTAAGAGCCAAATTGTTCCTCGGGTGCCCACTCCTCACTGCTGACCCATATACCTCAATTTCAGCACTTCGTGTTCTGCGTCACTGGTTTATCTGCTCACCTCCCCTTCCAGATTGTGAAATCCTTGGGGGACAGGAGCTGTGTCTTCTTTATCCTTCTTTCCCGACACCTAGAACACTCTGCGACTCAAAAAGCCACAGAAATTTTGGAGACGGCAGATTCCTGGCGTGCTTTCAGCTGCCACCCCCCAGTGGCACAGCGTCTCTGTTAGATGACGGCTGCCTGTTGCTGAGCCCAGATGTGGCTTCCGAATCTTCCTCAATATGCCCCTCTAGGCAGCCACTGTAATTCAATAAGAGATGGCATGTGAGCCGAAGCCTGCCTGCCTGCCCTGTCATACATGTTTGCAGAGCAGGAGGGACTTAATAAATTCCTGGGCTCTCTAGGCAGATGTTCACGAAAATAATGAATTTCCAAAATTAACTAGAAAATGTCCCTAGGAATTCACTAAGTATCCCGTGATAATATTAATCGTTTAGCCTTCTGGCACAAGTCACCACAGTGACAGCTGCCCTTACTCTTGCTCCTCTCCTGACTTAGTTTGCAACTCAGTCTCAACACTATCAGACTTTTAAAAACACACCGCATTTTTTTTTATTGTGGAGGTGGTTATACAAAGTTGTACGTGTGATAAAATACCATAAAGTTATATACAAGTGCATACCAAAATAATAATAATAATAATGATGCATTCAACAACTGGGAAGCTCCAAATAAGTTCTATAGTCTGGTTAACTGTGTTCGGCCAATGTCAGTTTCCTGATTTTACTAGTGCGCCATAGTTATGTGATATGTCACCACTGGAGGAAGCTGGGTGCTAGGGAGTGCGTGGACTTTCTCTATACAAATTTTGCAATTTCTGGAAACACACTGGGCCTCCAGGGCTTGGATTTTTCTTAGACTTTGGCCCGTGTTCTTGGCCTTCCTGGGGCTTGGGGGACGTACTGTGGCCTTTATGGAAAGGTTGGCTGGGCCCATAGAGTCAACACCTGAAACAAAACTACCTTCAGTATTCAGTGTGAGGGTGAGGAGTGAATCTCAGCAATCCCTGATTTGCAAATGGAAAAATAGCCTCTACTTCCCTTGGCCCCTTAGGTAACCAGTGACAGCTCTTCCAGAGATACCTGTTTTGCTCAAGAATTCCTTCCTTTTCCCTCTGCCCTTCACAATTTCCAAGGCCACCAGCCAAAGAAGGCTCATTCCAGCCAGCCCTTAGGAAACTCTCAGAACTCAGATATTCAAGAGGAGGAAAGAGCCCAGCAGCTTCAGGCAGGCCTGACTAGAAAAGAGACCTTTGTGAGTGTCCTCCTGGGTGCTGAAAAAGGAAGGACGAGGCCTGGAAACACAGGTTCTGTCCTGTAGCAGGCTCCCCTCCTCCTAAGGCTTTGGAGCCACTGGTTTAGTTTGGAGTGCCTTTTTAATTTTCATGGAATGATTTTGCCATTTACCAACAGGCTTTATTTCTTGGTGGAAAATTCCTTCCTCCCCAAAACTTAGCCAACCTGGCATGTAACAGAAAAATTCCATTGTTTCCTTAACCTCCAATTTGCTCTTCAAAGAGGTAACTAATGAAATAGTTGCTTTGCTTCCTCTGAGAAGCATTTATGACAGCTGGCATGATATATTTTTAGCCTCGGCTTCCTTCCCCTTTTGGGGAAACCTTTTTTTAAGTATGGCACTGGCCTTCCTGATACTATGTTGTGAAGATGGCTCAATGATATCTTACCCTTTCTGGGAGTCCAAAGGTTTTACTGGGCTCTGTTTTTCCTCATAATCCCTAGTGTTTGTTTTCTGAAGCTCGGGGAAGATCAATCAGAAAAACACTGTAGTAAGCAAGAAGCCTGTTCATTTATTGAGTTGGAGATGCCACTGCTTAGGAACAGTCAAAGGCTCTCCTGGACTCTATGGGCCGGGAGGCTGTGTCATCCATCCCCCATCCGGGAGGACTTTTTTAGATTCAGTGACAGTGAGGGTTATTAAACGCTAGATGAGCTACAAAGGAAGGCAGTTAGATTCTCATTCTCCACCGTACTTTAAAAATAGGATGGAGGGCAGGCCACAGTGGCTCAGCAGGCACCGTTCTCGCCTGCCATGCCAGAGACCCGGGTTCGAGTGCGGGTGCATGCTCATGCAAAACAAAAAAAAAAAAGAAAAGTTAAAAAAATAAAGATGGATTCTGGCTGGAATAAATGGCTTAAGTTGGAGTAGCCTGGAAGGGAGGAAGAGGGCAGGAGGAGACGGAGATGGACAAGATGGCTTCTTTAAGACTCTTCAAGCTCCGAAGTCACACTCCAGTGATGGCTGTGCCATGAACAATTGATCAAGAAGACTTTTAATCTTTCACTTGTTTTTTCTTCTTCTCACTTGTGACTTTCTGAGATCAAACTCCGGTTACACTGAAGAAAAATGTATCATGAATGTAGCATCTTATAAGGATGTTAAATGTGTAGAATGTTCCAATTAACCAAATTAACCAAACATATATGTATAAATTTATTGCATATCAAGCAAATTAAACCCCTGAATTTCATGGTTTCTTAGGGGGAAGAAACTACTGTCAATTTAGAATATATTATTTTATAACTGTTAAACACCAGAAATATCATTTCTGCCATCCTCTACCCCTAGCCCAGCCCTCCATATTTTACTAGGTAAAATATGGGATCAAGAAATCTCAGTTATAGGTCAATTAAGAGGGAAGGATATGTGGTAGGGAAGTGAGGAAGGCAGGGGATTTCAAAATCTGGGAAATGCTATAAAGGGTTTCTGTGTATTGGAGAAAAGCCAAAACTCCCCAAATCCCCAGCATGCTCTAGGGTAGGCATTCCTTGGCAAAAGTTTTTTAACTCCTATTTCCAGTGGACCATTTCCATAGACAAATCCCATGGCTAGTTTTAGAGAAGAGACCCAGTGAGAGCACAGAGTTTGCTTTGGAGATTTGTTTCAGAGCCAGCCTTGCTGAGATGCATCGTTTTCTGTAAAACCCAGCAAAACCCACATGAATCTAAAAGGCTTTTAACTGACTATTTTATGCTTCACTCTTCTTTGCACAGTAAAACATTGCTATGCAAAGGGAATCATGAGACTCTGAGTAGCACTTAAGATATTCAAGTTCAACGTATAGATTACAAGGCAATCTTGATCAATATTGAACAAGTCAGATGACTTGGTTTTAAATTTTAGCTCTACCAATAACCAGCATGAGCATGGGCAAATTACTTGCCCTCTCACCCTTGTTTTCTCATCTATGAAAAGAGAATAAATTTTAGTAGAAGACCTCTTAATTGATTTGATCAGGATGAGTACTTGATGCATTCACTAAAATGAGCTGGTTAAAATAGGGAATCATAAAAAGGAATAAGACTTTAAGCATATTATTTTAACTTAAAACATAAGTACGTATATTTATTTGCCATTTTTTTTGGAATAGAGTGATGGCCTTTCGCTTTTGAGGATAGGATCTCTGATTGAGGTAGCTTTTTTGTCATTCCTGCGCAACTCACACCCTTCATGTCTGACAATCTGTGATTGCTGTGGGAGTTAGATTCAGGTGTCAACTTGGCCAGGTGAAGGTGCCTAGATCTGTTGCTGTGGACATGAGCCAATGGCATGTGAACCTCATCTGTTGCTGAAAACATCTGTAGTTGGCTAGGAGGTGTGCCTGCTGCAATGAATGATGTTTGATTTAATTGGCTGGTGCTTAAATGAGAGAGCTCAACATAGCACAGCTCAAGCAGCTCAGCATACCTCATCTCAGCACTCACAGCTCAGCCCAGGCCTTTGGAGATGCAGAAAGGAATCACCCTGGGGAAAGTTGTTGGAACCCAGAGGCCTGGAGAGAAGGCCAGCAGAGATCGCCGTATGCCTTCCCAAGAAAGAAAGAACCTTAGTTGAAAGTTAGCTGCCTTTCCTCTGAAGAACTATACATTAACTAAATAAATCCCCTTTTATTGAAAGCCAATTCATCTCTGGTGTGTTGCATTCTGGCAGCTAACAAACTAGAACTATTGCCTTCAAAGGAAGCAGGAATCTGAAGGCATTAGCAAACACAGCATAGATCCTTTCTAGATTCTTATGATTTTTCTTTGTGTAATTTACCTTATGGTTTTCTCATCCATACTGAATTCAACAGTATATTTTTAGGCAAAATCACTTATTAAATATTTCTAAAGTATGTAACCAAATTTTCATGCAATTAACTTTTTAAACTCATATTTCATCCATTTCTCTAATGCTTTTAAAAATTTTTACATATCTATAATTATTACAACTGGCATAAAGAGTCTTGGGAACAAATTCAGCTGAACAAATAAATCAGCTGGTTGGAGCGGAAGTGCACAAGTGCTGTCCTTGAGTTGCTGGTGAGCCATGGTCAGCAGTTAGTAGTTTAAAGGGAACAGAGAGTGCTCAGCTGGTCCAACAAGTTGGGTAGGTGGAGATAGATTGAGAGCTTTGTAGGGTTGTTGGGGAGATTAAATGAGAATATGTTCACTTGCCATTAGAAGATGCTCAATAAATGATAGAAAGCCCTTGATATTGCTCATACCAATAAGGGGTGCTTCTCCTACGGGCCTTGTAGTAAACCATGATGGGAGAGTCTCCCTGGGACGGCCCTATAACCAAGCTATTCCAATGTCCTACATTAGGATCAAATACTTTAACTCAGCACTACAAAGAGCCAGCCTTAGACAAATACGGTATCCCCTTAAGTATTGGTCCAGCAATATATCTTACTTAATATTTTGAAATACTTTGAAAAAAAAGAAAGACTAAAGAACAAGGTAAAGTTTGTTAATGTAGCTTCTTTGGGATCTATTGCTACCAGGAAAACTCTTTTTTTTAGTTAATAATAAGTATAGGAATGCTATTTAAAATTATAAAAACAATCCTTACATAACAGAATAGGATTTAATAGGGATAAATGAGGCTAAGCACATGGCTGTGGGCCAGGGAAGTAGAGAGTGTTTTGAAGAATAATAATGTGTTATGGTGAAAAGAACAGTGGGTTAGGATGTTCACTCTGCCTGTAAATCAGAGTGTGGACTTAAACTCTCAGGGACTCTTCCTTCTTTATGAAGGCACAGAATTGGATAATTCTCCAAGGATCCTTCATAACACTGTCATGCTATGCTTTCAAGGTAGGAAAGTCTCCAGGTCATAGAATGCTGCTGCTGAGTGTATGGCACTGTTATATGGGGAGGCGGAGCATGAAATGCCAGTGAAGACCCTGGGCTAGCCTAGGAGAAATGGGATGTAACAAAGTCAGGAAGAAATCCTCCTGCTAAATCAGCATAAACTATATAATGCTATGAAGAATCTGAGATGATTTTGGTCCCCTTCATTTTTTTAAAACTTTTTTTTATTGTATAGTATAGCATATATACAAAGCAAGGAAATAAAAAAGCAATAGTTTTCAAAGCACGCTTCCAAAAGTGGTTAGAAGACAGATCCCAGAGTTTGTCATGGGCTATCATATGATCCTCTCATATTTTTCCTTCTAGCTGCTACAGAATATAGGAGGCTAGAGGGCTTAAATACTTTTTTATCATCACAATCGACTTTTTTTCCCCTGCTTCGTTTGTGAACAATAACATATATACAAAAAGCTATAAATTTCCAAGGAGCACCACAATTAGTTGTAGAACATATTTCAGACTTTGACATGGGTTACATTTTCACAATTTTAGGTTTTTACTTCTAGCTGCTCGAAAATACTGGAGACTAAAAGAGATATCAATTTAATGATTCAGCGTTCATATTCATTTGTTAAATCCTATCTTCTATGTTTAATTTCACCATCATTTTTCATCTTTCCATACTTCTCATTGGGGTTGTTTGGGCTATGGCAATTCCAACTTTTTGATATTGGAAGGGTCTGTCAGTATTAAGGGGTAGAGAGATGGAACTATCTGATGTTCAGGAGAGGCTGGGCTAGGTTTCAGGACTTATCTGGACCAGGGACCCATCTGGAGGTTGTAGGGCTCCCTCATTTTTAAAAGAATATTGAAAAACCTGTAACTAGCACCTGGAGTATGGAACTGGGAGGTCTGGTGGGCAGGCTTTAGAGGAGGGTCTTACTTTTTATTCTACCTTTTGAAGTTAGTATCAAATTAGTGCCACATTCCCTATTAAATTACAAAATAAAGAATAGAAATGAAAAATATACAAAGTTGTTAGTGAAGAGAGAGGAAAAGACATTAGGGGTCTTTTCTTTTAGCCCTAGAAACAGATTCAAGTTCATTAGTAGATACGGCATCATCATTAGTTCCTTGGTCTCTGCCAGAAAAAAAAAAAAAGGAAATGGACAAAAATTACAGGTAAAGATTTGGTGGTAATGGAACTCCAGAACAGGCTCTAATTACAGAGGTAAATTCTCTCTCCTTACTGATTTTAAAGAAATGAAAAAAAAAATATATCAGAGGTTCACTAGTCCAGTTGCCTGGCGCCTGCATCACAGGCCACCTGGCAGCCGTCCTTGCTCAGGGATTGTGACTTCATCACAATGAAATCCTTTTGGAAGCCTGTTTGGAGACGCTGTTCTAAGAGATCTGATAAATGCTTAGCATGTCATGGGTCTTATTCATGTGCCACCAAGTCCAGCATGTCCACAGTGGAAGCACTGATCTGCAGCTTTGGGGGCTCTGTCTCAAAAACTACTACCCATTTTGGGGTGGTGTGGTGGTGGCTCAGCAGGCAGAGTTCTCGGCTGCCATGCCGGAGACCCGGGTTCGATTCCCAGTATCTGCCCATGCCAAACAAAACAAAACAAGAAACTACTACCCATTTTGAATTTTAAAAATTAATTAAAAAAAAAAACTTTTTGCCATATTCAAATCAAAATAAAATTAGATATGTATCTCTCAGTCTGATTAGCATCAATGTATAGATATGGCACCAAACACTGTCTTACAGAACCTAGAAATTAAACTTTCCCAAAGGGAAAGATATGAATGATGGCAAGTATTAAGAAAATAAGCATACTCTCCTAATCTACCCTTAGCGTGAGGGTGAGGCATATGAAAGAACTAAAAGGAGTCTCCCACGACACAGCAACTATATTCCTTAGAAGTTAATTGAAATGATCTTTTTTTTTCTTCTTTTAATCAAATCATATTTTCCTATTGGCTAATCCTATAATTTGTAGGGTGTGATTTGTCTTGGTTTCTAGTTAATCTTCGTTGGCAGGAACTCTTAAAATCTCGGGTTTCCTCTATCCAAGTCTATAAAGTATTTAAATATTGAAAGGATTTCCTCAGATGATTATTTTGCAATGTCTGTAACAGTTCTGTGATTAGTAACCCTGGGACTATTTAGGTGGCTTTTTGTTTCATTTTGCTGTTTTTTTAGCAAGTCTGGTTTATATGATGTTGGACAAGCAGCCCAGGTAGGCAGCCCTATACCTCTGGGTATATCAGGAGAATGCTCAAGACTGCAGCATGCTTAGAAAGTTGGAAGAATTTTTAAGTAGTAGGCATTAGGGAGGCAGAAAGGGAATTGTCCTGAGAAAGGGAATTGTTCACACATGTTCACCATTATTCAAAAAAAAATTATTTTGTGCCTGCGATATCATCATTTAGCAGCATAATTTTAATATTCCAACTGGATTTTATATATATAACCATTAATCTAAAAGTCAGAGTTCAGTACAAATATAATAATGGCATATGTATGGGTTTCCAAATTGGATGGCTTAAAACAACGACATGGTTCTGGAGGCTCGAAGTCTGAAATCAAGGTGTCGGCAGGACCATATTCCCTCTGAAGGCCCTAAAGAACATTCTTCCTTGCCTTCTCCTAGCTTCTGCTGATTGCTAGCAATCCTTGGAGTTTCCTTGGCTTGTAGCTGCCTCACTCCAATTTCTGCCTTCATCTTCTCATGGTCTTCTTCCCTCTGTGTCTGTCTGTCTTTGTGCCTGTATTTTCTTCTTCTTAAAAGGACACCAGTCATTGGTTTAGGGTCTACCCTAATCCAGTATGACTTTGTCTAACCTTGATTATATTTGCAAAGACTCTATTTCCAAATATGGTCACATTCATAAATACTGGAGGTTAGTACTTCAATATATCTTTTGGGGGGGACACGGTTCAACCCACAACAGCATCTTTGAGTAAAAATTAGCACATATGAACATTTGTTTGCTTTTGGCAGTATAGCTCCAAATTACCTAGGATTGGAAAGCATTATATGCTAAACCTCAAAGGTTTCTCTCTGAAAGCACTTGATTCCCCAGGTGCCCAAAAGAAGATCGAGCCACAGATCCTAAATTCAAAGTAAGGTGTTCTAGTTTGCTAGCTGCCGGAACGCAATGTATCAGAAACGGAATGGTTTTTTTAAAGGGGAATTTAATAAGTTGCTAGTTTACAGTTCTAAGGCCGAGAAAATGTCCCAATTACAACAAGTCTATAGAAATGTCCAATCTCAGGCATCCAGGGAGATACCTTGGTTCAAGAAGGCCGATGAAGTTCAGGCTCTCTCTCTTATCTGAGAAGGCACATGGCGAGCACAGCGTCATCTGCTAGCTTCTTCTCCTGGCTTTCTGTTTCATGAAGCTTCCCGGGAGGCGTTTTCCTTCTTCATCTCCAAAGGTCGTTGGCTTGTGGGCTCTCTGTTTCTCGTGACTATGTCGTTCTTCTCTGCTCTCTCTGAATCTCCTTCATTCTCCAAAATGTTTCCTCTTTTATAGGATTCCAGAAACTTAACAAGACCCACTGAACGGGTGAAGACATGTTGTCACCTAAACCATCTTAACAACCACTCTTGATTAAATCACATCTCCAGGGAGGTGATCTAATTACAGATTCAAACATACAATATTGAATAGGGATTATTCTGCCTTTACAAAATGGGATTTAGATTAAAACATGGCTTTTCTAGGGGACATACATTCTTTCAAACCAGCACATAAGGTATCATTGCATAGCTCATCGTCATTCAGGAATGAGTATTGTCAGTACTCTGAGAGGTAGAAATCTTGCAAGCAAATGAAGTATTGCTTGAAGGCTTTCTTTTTCAATCTATGAGATTTGTAAAAAAGAGTTTCAAGCTTTGTCCTGTCACAGTTCTTCCTCTGATATTCTGTTGGTGATCTTCTCTCTCAAGCTAGAGACAGCTGCATCATTTTTATTTGCTTGTAGAGTTATTCTCTTCCTCTTTTACCCCCAGCCACTCAATCTGTATGCAACTGAGAGAACAAGATAATTATGGGGTACTGGAGAAGCAGTTGCCCAGAGAAAAGCTCTTTAAGCACTCAATTGGGGTGGCTCAACCCTGGGTCATCCTTGGGATCATGTCCTCATCCATGTCCACGTGCCTGCATGTGAGTTGCCTTCCATCCTTGTGTGGTTGCATGACAAAACTTTTCAGAAAGGTCAACATAAGAAATAAATGCTTTTTCTTAAATAACAGAGCAAATAAAGGATTTCATTTTGATTTCTTGGGTCTTCTCTACTGGAAAAATAGATGCAAAGTGGCCAAGAAAAAGAACATGTTCCTATCCTTAACCCATTCATTGTATTTTTTGGCTGCCTCTGTAATGGCTTAGGAACAAGAAGCTTTATATGACTCAAGGACAGGACTCTCCAACTGGTGTGACTCTGTGCAAAAGGACCACCAAACTTCCTTGACCCAGGAGATTGTTTTGCCCGCTGGTAACTCCACTGCAGCATATTGGGAACAGGGTTTACTTCCAGAGATGTTAACCCCTCTGAGACCACTCTGTCACCCTAAATGGCATGGACTGAGAGAAATGAAGCATTTCCTGTGGCGGTTCACTTAAGAATCTTGCCTTTGGGAAAGAAGGGTGCAAAGAACACCTTTCCTTTCGCTCCTCTCTCTTGCGAATCAAGTTGGCTTAGACTCAGCCTCTTGAGCGATCCAGATTGGCAGAGATTTCAGTGAGGCCTTAGATGAGATGCTAGAATTCAAGAAGAAATCTGCTTGATACCCAGATTGATCTTCAATCTTAAAAATCCCAATGTCAACTCAATCCCAAGTGGAGAACTCACTGTGGAACTTTTGTGAAAATGCATCCACAATTGTCCTGAGAGTCCCATTGGGAATCATATCTCTGACCCCATTATGGGGAGGAATTGAGGTCTTCCTTTGGTGCTGGAGAAATGGGTTTTTCTTCAAGTCCTGCAGTAGAAAGATAAGTCTGACTTGGCAGAGTTACCCCAACTTGGATCCACAACTTCCAAATTTAGGAATGAAGGTTGCCCAGTCTCTAATAGTGAAGGGAACATCAGAGTGAAAGCAAATGACCAAACACCTCAATATTCTTCCTTTGTTATACTCTGGGTAATTCCAGAATGTGTCCTGTGGCGTAATTGTGACAGTGTTGCTATGCCCTGGATGGCAGAATCAAAGTCCAGAAAGGTCTCAAATGATGTCAACCTGCAGTTCAGAGCACATGCTTTGGAGTCAGACAGACCTGAATTTGAGTCTTACTAGCGGTGTGACTTGGAGACATGTCTTAACCTCTCTCAGCCTTGGTTTCCTAATAAGAAGAAGGAGGGTAAAACCGTGCCTTTGAGTGATTGTTTAGTTCCTCTCCAGTTCTGAGTACCGTCTTTCTCTTGAAGACATCCTTCCCTGAAGGCTTCATCTGCAACCTCCACCTCCAGTCTGTACCACTCAGCTTCACTCTGGCCTTCTTCCTCTGAAAACATGTCTTCCTTCAGTATTAGCAAATTTTCTTAGATTTTAAAAACAAATCCCCCCTCATTCATTTTCTCTCTTCTTCTTTCAGGAATTCCATTTACTTATATAGTGACTCTTCTGTATTTATCCTCTAATTTCCTTAACTTTTATCTCCTATTTTCAATCATTTTGTCCTACTCTTTTTTTTTCCACTTCCTGAAAGATTTATCATCCAAATCTACAATTGAATTTCTAATATCTGCTATCATATTTCCAAATCCAAGATTTCTTTCTTGTTCTTTGAATGTTCCTTTCTGCATTGCATTCAATTCTTATTCCATGGATACAAAATCTTTTCTACCATCTCTGAAGATATAGTTGAATTGTGGAGTTTTCTTCCGCTCCCAACACTGTCTGTGCTTCCTTGGTATTTCTTTTTCTTTTTATGAGAGGCAGTCCATGATTATCTGCCAATTCTTGGCTTTCCTTTCATTTAATAGGAAGGCCTAAAAGCTCTTGAGAGGGGTTGATTTTATCTGAAGGAGATCATGTGAGAATCAGGCCCCGTCATTTCTTGGGAATACACACGCATATCACTATATGCAATTATTTTCTCTTGTTCTAGTCTATTTTCCCATTGGAAATCCTCCTAACTCCTCCTGGAAGATAAAAGCCTGGCTTTCAGGGTCCTAGGGGCTGGTCAGGTAAAAAATGCTGGGGAGGTGGGGACTGTAGAAAGATGATAGAGTAGGAAGCTCCAGGAGTCAGTCCTTCCACCAAAACAACCTTTGAATGGGCAGGAACAGTCTGAATCTATTTTGAAACTCCAGGGTCTAGTAGAACAGTGTGTAGCATTCAGATAAGGGTGGGAGGAAGATAGTAACTTGCAGTAAAAGCTGGTGAATTTCACTTTCCATGCAGCTGCTTCCATCCTGCATCCTGCAGCTTTGCCGCAGAAGCAGTAGGGGCCTCAGCACCAGCTTCGGGATATAAAGACCTAGTTTCCCAAGATCTGGGGGGTGTACGGTCCAATCACTCATCACTGCTTTTGATCAGCTACTCAGCTCACTGGGGGCCTGGCTCAGAGGGTGGCCACCGTTCCAGCCTGCCTTGGGCAAAAGCAGCAAGAGGAGTGTGCTGGTTTGAAATGATCTGTGTACCCTAGAAAGCCATATTTTAATCCTAATCCCATTTCATAAAGGCAGCTGTTTCTTCTAATCCCTGTTCAGTACTGTATGTTTGAATCTGTAACTAGATCATCTCCCTGGAGATGTGACTCAATCAAGAGTGGTTGTTAAGCTGGATTAGGTGGAGACATGTCTCCACCCATTCAGATGGATCTTGATTAGTTTATGGGAATCCTGTGAAAGAGGAAACATTTTGGAGGAAGTGACAGATTCTGAGAGAGCAGAGAATGACATAGCCATGAGAAGGAGAGAGTCCACCAGCCAGCGACCTTTGGAGATGAAGAAGGAAAATGCCTCCCAGGGAGCTTCATGAAACAGGAGGCTAAGAGGGAAAGCTAGCAGATGATGTCGTGTTTGCCATGTGCCCTTCCAGCTGAGAGAGAAGCCCTGACTGTGTTCGCCATGTGCCTTCTCACTTGAGAGAGAAACCCTGAACTTCATCTTTCCCTGGATGCCTTTGATTGAACACTTCTATAGGCTTGTTTTAATTAAGACATTTTCTCAGCCTTAGAACTGTAAATAAGCAATTTATTAAATTCCCCTTTTTAAAAGCCATTACATTTCTGGTATACTGCATTCCAGCAGCTAGCAAACTAGAACAAGGAGTTTTAGAGCAGCAGCCTTCCTCAAAAATATGGAAAACAATGGAAAGGCTCCATTTACTTGCAGGTGCCAAATCAAGAAAACACAGCTTCAAAAGCCCATACAGAGATTGTATATATGGCGATCGAATAAAAATTTTAAAAGAGAAATCTATGGAACACAAAAGTGAACCCTAAGTGAAACAATAGACTGCATAGTTAATAGTACAATTATTAAAAAATGTGCTTTCATCAGTTGTAACAAATGTACCTCACCAGCACTAGGTGTTGCTAAGAGGGTGGTATAAGGGAGTCCTGTATTTTATGAGATTGTTGTATAAACCCAAAACTTCTCTAATAAAAATAATAATTTAGAAATAAAAATTTTAAAAAGTAATTTAAAAAGCCACAGAGAGAAACATAAGGGAGTGCGGTGGGATTCCATTAGCCCAAGCAACATCCCGGAAGCGGCTTAGCCTCTGGTGGGCTGGCAGCTCTGCAGCCTGAAGTTTTAGCCGCAGTGGAAGCAGCAATCAGGAAATGGCAAGATGTCATTTGTCAGAGTGAACCATTACAGTCCCAGGGGCGAAGGAAGAAAAGCACTGAACGTAACAAAGAAATCTTCAGCGAAGCAAGTATGGGATAATACTGTTCATGATCTAACAATCCATCAGGCCACTCCTGAAGATCTGGTATATGGTCATGAAATACACAAACCAAAGAATCGAGCACCAGTACAATGGAAGGTCCAAGAAAAAGCTTGAAGAAAAAATGGAGGAAACAGTAATGAGAAGCTCCTAATCTTGAGAAAAAGAGATTGGCTCAATAGGCCATGCCCTCAATCATGAGGCTTACTCTAGTGAAGCTTATGTAGATACGGAGAAACTTAGACTACCTGTAGGCATGCCTAAGAATTACTTCTGGAGGATGTCTTTTGTTGCTCAGATGTGGCCTCAGTCTCTCTAAGCCCAACTCTGCAAGTGAAATCATTGTCTACCCCTCGACATGGGACATGACATCCAAGGGTGAAAGTCTTCCTGGCGACGTGGGAGATTACTCCAACGGATGAATCCAGACCTGGCACCGTGGAATCAACAATTCCATCCTGACCAAAAGGGGGAAAAGAACTGTAACTAATAAATATCAGTGGCAGAAAGTTCAAATAGAGTTGAGAGGCTACTCTGGAGGTTGTTCTTACACAAGCTTCAGTTAGACCTTGCTACCTATCATAGCCTGCCAATCCTAAAGAACACCTAGGGCAATATATAAGATTCCACAAGGGTTCCATGCACTAGAGTAACTTTCCAGAAACCTACAAGCTCCATATGGGTTCCTGGTCCAGATAAGTCCTGAAACCTAGCCCAGCCTCTCCAGGACATCAGATAGTTCCATCTCCCTACCCCATATTAGTGACAGACCCTTCCAATATCAAAAATTTAGAATTGCCATAGCACAAACAACCCTAAAGAGAGGTATGGAAAGATCAGAGGTGATGGTGGAGTTATATATAGAAGATAGGACTTAACTAGTGAATATGAATGCTGAATCATTAAATTGATCTCATTTAGTCTCCAGTATTTTAGAGCAGCTAGAAGTAAAAACCTAACCCATGTCAAAGTCTGAAATATGTTTGACAACTAATTGTGGTGGTGCTTGGGAATTTATAGGTTATATATATGTATGTTATTGTTCACAAAAAAAAGAAGGAAAAAAAGTCGATTGTGATGATAAAAAAAGTATTTCAGCCCTCTAGCCTCCTATATTCTGGAGCAGCTAGAAAGAAAAATCTGAGAGGATCGTATGGTAGCCCATGACAAACTCTGGGATCTGTCCTGTAACCACTTGTTGAAGAGTGCTTTGAAAACTATTGCTTTTTTATTTGCTTTGTATATATGTTATACTATACAATAAAAAAAGTTAAAAAAAGAGAGAGAGAGAGATTGGCTACCATGAAGGAGATTCTTCCTGATCAATTTCCTGATCAATACCAGATGCAGAATGTATTGGAAAGATCTGATCATTTGATGGCTGGAGCAAAAATTTCTATTCATTGATTTTCCTCATAGGCACACAGGATTTCCAAATGTAACAATAGCTCCTGATTCCTCTCAGAATGTGAGAGGAATTTGCCCGTTGTGGTAAGTGAAGACCTATCACCCAGTCCATCCCTTTGTGAATCTGCTGTAGACCGTCAGGCTCTCAATGAAGTAGCTGAGGAAGAAGAAGAAGAAGGAGAAGGAGCTGTTACAAGCCAGTCAGAAGAAAGCAGGAATGAGTTGGTTAGCTCTCTAAACTCTCAATCTAACACAAATACAGCAAAATTCTGAGTTAAGTAATAAACTGTGCACTGATATTCAGCAGAAAATAGCAACACAATCATAAATAACAACCCACCCAGAAACTCCATCCTGGACCACTCCATCAGGGGCACAGAAAGCTGCTCCAAATGTTACCAGTGCCATCAAGGAAATCCACTCCAGGCTTCTGCTCGAAAAATCTAATGAGACTCTAGACTCAATCTATGTTGAGTGACAGGTGCTGAACTCAAGAAAACAAAAACCGCTGTGAAACAAAGTGAAAAGAAAACCAGATTTGTGTACTCCTTCCAAGCAGAAGAAAACCATGTTATCAACCAGCACAACCTCTGCAGACTTATCAAGCAGTGATTCCAGTCTGGAGGTCCTCAAACACATGACACGTTAAGTGGAACCTAAAATGGAAGAATATGAGCTCTGCACAGGATCTGAGGTCAAGGGACTGCAGAGAAGTCAGGTGCTTCCAGCCTAGTTTGCTACCTTAAAGAGAGTGAGCTGCAACTGTGTAAAGAAATAGAGACGAGGCAGCAACTGGAACCAGGAGTAGGTGATGATCGAGAGCTCATTGATGCACTTGGAGAAGAAAATACTACTATCCAGGCAAGGCTTCAGCAAGTGCATGGTCACAACAGATGAGCAACTCATATCACTCACACATGCCATTAAGAAGTGTCCTGTGACAAATAACAATTGGTAGAAGAAAGGTTTCAGAAAGGGGAGTCACATGTGGAAGAATTATGGACAATCTCTATGTTCAGAGGTAAAGAAGTTGTTGAATTTCCGCAGAAAGAGTTGCCTGTTAAACGGTCTCAGGTGCCAACCCCACACCCTCCATGGTGTGAATCTGACCAACAACTTTCCAGCAAATATATTTGAGCCTGCTGTGTTGTTAACATCACCCAGGCAGAAGAGCAACTCAGAATTCTCTCCTCTGCAGGATGTGTGGAAGAGGACTGTTCAAATTCGTCCTGCTCCGTCCATTCCTCCAACTTTGGAAATAGTTGAGAAAGAACACAATTGGGCAAAGAAGATTTTACCCATTGGTACGTACATCCAGAATTCAAGTGAAGAGTCATGTCCTCGCTCAGAGATGGAGGTTTCTCACATGGGAGAAAATTTGGAGAACAACCACCAAGGTCCTTTGGTTAACCTATCACAGCCCCTCTGCAATTCCTTTTCAAACACTCTGCAGTTGAGAAACCCCATGTTCTCAGAAGAGCCACCAGTACTAGGAGATGGGCAACAGCTTAGAACAAATGAGGTGTTAATGCAAAAAGGCATCTTAGCACGAGTTGCTGAGTTGACACTGCAGAATTCAGCTATTAAGGCTCATCTGAATGATGTTATTGGCTCAGGTAGAGAGTAGGGGGATGGATCTCAGGAGTTAAACAAGCAGGAAAATGCAAGCAACATGGCTGCTACTTTTCCAGCAGTACAACCTCTGATATCAAGCAGCAAGGAAGAACAGATGGCAGAATTGAATCAGCAGAGTATGGAAGCTTGTGGAAAACCACTGCAGTCAATAGAGCAGCAGAAATTTGAGTGTTTGAATCCTTCCTCTCTACCAATATCACCTGCTCAGTCACCACTCAGAAATAGGAAACCACTCAGAAATAGATGGGACTGAAATAGGAAAGAGAATCATTGAG